>CAUYQG010035917.1:0-13560 GCA_963574415.1 Tarsius wallacei | reverse complement strand
GTAATTCCAGCTACTTGGAAGGCTGAGGCGGAAGGATCGCCGGAGCCCAGCAGGTCGAGGCTGCGGTGGCCGGGAGCGGCCACTGCACTCCAGTCTGGGCGACAGAGTGAGACTCCAACTCAAAAAAAAAAAAAAAAAAAGAGTTTAAATCAGTTGACCTAGAAATTCCTTCTAGGAATCTTTCTTAGGAAAATAGGCAGAGATGCAGACAAAGATTTATGTGTACGGCTATTCATGGAAGCATAATTTATAAAATAGTAAAAGGAAGGAAATAACCCAAATGTCCCATAGTGGGGAAATCGCTGGGAAAATTATGGCATACTCATCAAATGAAATAATGCGGCCATTTAAAGTGATGTTTTTAAAGAATTGTCAATGATGTTTGAAGAAGCGCATAATAGGATAGGTGATAAAATCAGACTATAAAACCACGTGCATTATATAGTCCCATTTTTACTTTCTATATGCTAAAACATGCTCAGTTGGGCATGATGGCTCATGCCTGTAATCCTAACACTTTGGGAGGCCAAGACAAGAGGATTGCTTGAGCCTAGGATTTGGAGACTCGCCTAGGCAACAAAGCAAGACCTCATTTCTACAAAAAAAAAAAAAAATTAGCCAGGTGTAGTGCCACATATCTGTAGTCTCAGCTACCTGGGAGACTGAAACAGACGGATTGCCTGAGCCTAGGAGGTCAAAACTGCAGTGAGCCATGATCATGATCATGCCACTGCATTTTAGTCTAGGCAACAGAGTGACACCCTGATGCAAAAACAAAACAAAATAAAACAAAAAAACCTCAAGATATACCCAAAATGTTAACAGTGGTTTTATCTGGGTGATGAAATTATAGGCAATTTAAAATTTTCTTCATTATACTTTTTAAAATATAATTTAAATATTTTTATTGTTATAACTACAAGTATTACTTCTATAATTAGAAAAACATGTATAATGAACATTAAAATTACTTTTTTTTGAGTTGAAGTCTCACTCTGTCACCCAGACTGGAGTACAGTGGCACGCTCCCAGCCACTGCAGCCTCGACCTGCTGGGCTTAGGTGATCCTTCTGCCTCAACCTTCCAAGTAGCCAGAACTACAGGTGCACGCTACCACGCCCGGCTGATTTTTGATTTATTGTAGAGACGAGGTCTCGCCAAGTTGCCCAGATGGGTCTCGAACCCACAGGTTCAGGCAATCCACTCACCTCGGCCTCCCAAAGTGCTGGGATTACAGGCTGAGTCACTAAGCCTGGCCTAAAATTACTTTTTAAGAATTTTTTTTTAAATGTGTTTTACTGGAAAAGATCTGCCTCCAGGTACCTGATGGTTTAATGGGGGAATTGAGACACGTACACAAGTTTATCACAAAGCAATAAAAGCTATAATAGAGGTTTTAGCAAGTGTAGAGGAAAGGATTAGCTCTGCCTGGGAGAGTCAAAGTTTGGTGCAAAGAGGTAACATTTGTGCAGTGCCTTGAAGGATGAATAGGAGTTCTCTAGGGCTTTGTAAATTGTTAAGCACTATGTAAGTGTAAGTTAGTCTTTGGCCTTTATGATTACCGTCAAGCCTTACCTCATATAAAGCTCTCTTTCTTGTCTCTTTCCCATGCTCCCTGAAGCCCAGGCTCCCTGGGACAGGAAGCAGCAGCAGTTAAACAGTCACACATCAGCGCTCCAGCAAGTGAACTGAGGTGCGTCCAACTAAGGAGCAGGGCCAGGACCAGAGGACATAAAATTACCTGGGAGCAGGGCCAGGAAGGTGCTGGTGGGTAAACAGTCCCCCTGACTTGCCACCCTGTGAAAAGGCTGGCCTCCACCCTGCGATCTGGGGCCGTCTCCCTCCCGGGGGATGGTGAAAGCTGAGAACGAGCATCACAGAGCGGCCTGTGATTTACATTGGCAGGAAACCCTGCGTCAGATGTCCTTACGGCCTCCAGACAGGGGGAGTGGAGAGGAGGGGTGTGAGGAGGGGATCAGGAAGGGTGACAAGAGATGATTTGTTCGGGAGAAATTCTTAGAAGCTCAAGATTGAAAGGGATTTAAAAGCTATGTGATTTAATCCTCCTGATCCCTTCCCAGCATTCCCATCTCCTTGTCATCCTTCTCTGCTTTCAGGGTACAGCTCAGAGGCCACATCTTCTATTGTATCCTACCTCATTTCTCTGGCCTGTGCTCCAGGCATTCCTCACTGTTGAATTTTATTTTTAAAAAATCAGTGTTCGCTGTGTGCCAGGCACTGTGTTCATAACAGTTCCTTGATTGCAGAATGCCCTTCTATGCCTTCTGTAGCTTGTTTATTTATTCATGCAACAAACATATACTGAACACCTTTAATGTGCCAGGCAATGCTCTAGATGTTCTGACAGAGTGGAGGAAAAGTCAACCAGGCTCTCAGGTTCTCATGGACCTGTCATTCTAGCGGGGGAGGCATACAATTAACAAATGAAAATATATATATATATCAGGTTGTAAATGTCAAGAAGAAGCCAACTTTGGGGAAATCTGGGGGAAGGACTTCTTACAAAGATAACAAAGATTCCAAGATCCCAGGGTGTAACTTCTGTTTGCTCTAAGAACAAAAAGAAGGAATCCGTGGCATTGTGCATGGAATATGCTTTCTTCTTTCTCTGCAAATGAAAATCTTCTCATGTGTCTGGACCTAGCCAAGCATTGCCTCTTCAGGAATCTATCAGAAATCTATCCTGATTTCTCCTGGGAGGAGTGATTACTGTCGCCTGACTTCTGTCAACACACCTGTGATGCTTTGACATTCTTACCATAGTAAATCATCGGACTCCCTAGTGGACCTTGGTCCTATCTAAGGGCAGGCCTGAACTTCCTGTCTAAATCTCTAATGTCCAGTACAGAGCCTGGCACAGAGTCTGTGATCAGTGGCATTTGTTCCTGGAATGTATGAACTCTCACTCTATCAGAACCTCATTAGTGACACTTATCCAGAATTGACAAGGATTTATTGATCAGTACCAGGCCCTTTGCTGGCTGCTTTCCACCATGCCAACTCTTACAAACTTCACAGCCGTCATGTGCAGTGTTATTATCCTATTCTGTAGTTCGAACTCAGAGGATCAAAGTGGCTATCTGAGGCGGCTCAGGAATAAGAATCAGAGCTGAGATGTGAACCCAAGTTCTTTCAATGCCAAATGCCAGTGCTTCATCTTCTTAGTGATGCATTAGTTCCCTGCCAGCCCATCCTTTCTTTTCCCCTAGATAACCATTTTCCTAAGAAAAACATTTGTTCTTGACTCTATTCCATATTCCCTGTGACGACAGAGCAAGGCTTTGTATGTAGCACACACTCAGTATGCATGTCTTAGATCTCCAAGGGGTAGAAAAGAAAGAATGAATGTGTGAATGAATGCCACAGAGTGAACCAGCCACTGATGCCAGTTCACAGGATGGTGATGGACTGGAGACAGAGGCATTTCTGAGGAGAGGTGCCTTTCCAGATACCTCCAGGCATCTTTTTCAGAAGGGCCCAGGCAGCTGAGGATGATGGCTCCGTGCTAAGCACTTGTTTCTTAGAAATCACACCTTTTGCTCAGCTGCACATCTCGGCAGGCAGGCAGGGCAGAGGGGAACATGCATGGCTTCCAATGAGTTGGGAAAATGAGGTTAGGTTTCCATTCAGATAGTTATTTGTGTTTTCTGGGTCTGCACGGTCGATAAATTTTCAACGAGCAGTGATTCTGTTCCTCATCTTTCACTGCTTTATGGGACTTCAGGGAACGAAAGCATAACATCCTGCTTTCCCATAAGTTCTCTGGCTGCTACCCTGGCACCAATTAAAGACATGTCTATGCAATTAATCAAAACCAATTTGGAAGCTCTCTGGCGCTGCTCCTCTGGTGTGTTGCCTGCTTCACATACAGTAGTTCTTCAGCTGCAGTGATGGAGCCAGGCACATAGGAGCTTTTGATGAACTGACTGTGCTGGCCCCAAGTGTTAACTATGTCATCTGACATGACTAATGAGGCTCCGGGCTTGATCCGCGTGAGCGGAGCAGCCCTGCTGTCTGGAGGAGGCTCAGTTTCCACAGCCAGCCTGGGAAGAGGCTGCAACGTGCAGGGTACACACTGCCTCATGTCAGCTGGAGTCCTGGAGGCCCCTAGTGTTGGAGCCGGGAGTCATTCACGGAGAGGGTGATGGAAACTGTGGGCCAGGCTCTGTGCTGGGACCGGGGCGAATGTGACCCAATTTACACTTCTAGTTCGACCTTCTCACTTTAGACGTGAAAACCAGGGCCCGGCAAAAGTGTGGGGCTTGCCAAAGACTGAGCTTTGAAGAGAGAAATAAAGCAGAAGTCATGGTCTCTGCCCTCGAGGAGCTAAGCCCCTGGATGAGCAGGTAGCCATGTGTGAGGGTGACAACTGGGGCCTGATGCAAGTCCACCTCATCACGGTGCACCATGGGCTTCCTTCCTTCTGCAAACCTTTATCAAGGGGAAGGCTTGCTTGTGCCCTGTCACCTCAGCAACCCCAAGGGTGTGGAATTTGGAGTCAATAGATCTGGGTGTGAGCCCCAGCCCTACTTGCAGTTGATGTGGTCTTGAGCAAATCGCTTCACTTTTCTGAGCCTTGGTTTCCTCAGCTGTAGCATTGGAACAAACCAAATACTGCCCACCCAGCCTACCTCCCAGAGTCTCTGTGAGACTCAGTAGAGCTCATGGGTGTGAAAGTGTAAGTAAGAGTGTCTGCACATGTTAGTTATTATTCATATTATTACCCCCGTAAGGAGCACTGGCTGAAATCTCTGGAATATGGATCCACAGACAGCTTTAACTCTCTTCCTCTTCCTGCCTCTCTCAAAATGCACAGGAAAGAATTGGACATAAAACCAATTGGTCATTTGCCTATAATCTCAACAGCTTTCCCAGAGAGTCCTTGACACAGAAAGAGGGGGAACCCAGTCATTGTAAATTAATGGCATTTCACACATTGATTAAGCACCTACCATATGCCAGACGTTGGCCACGCTGTGTGGGGAATCAGAGTTGGATAAGACTTGTTTCTTGGCCACCTTGAGACATTCTCCATTTAGTGAGAGCAGCAGACATGGACATAAATAACTATAATGTCCTACAGAAAAACACAATTGCCATAGGAAAGATACAAATCAGATGCTTTAGAACCAGAGGAGGGAATGATTCATTCCCCAAAAAGGAGACTGGGAAAAGGTTCATCAAGGAAGTGGTATTAAGGGATGGGCCAAGCTTAGCTCTGTTGGGAAGCATGAGAAAGGGAGCTCCAGGCTGAGGGGAGGGGAAAGCACAGGCAGATGTATGAAATCTGGAAAGCAATGGTCATCTAAAGGGTCAAATACACTCCAGTGAGGTATGGAGTTCTGAGCCCGAACAAAAGAAAAATCCCTGGGCCCCAGCTCAGAAACCCAGGCATGGATGTGGCTGTTTCGCTCTTCTCTTTGCTGACCAAGGTCACCTTGGCTTCTGTCCTTTAGTCAGAGAGAATCTGACACTGGCCTTTCTTCCAGCAGTCTCGAACCTAAGCCCCGGCCAGGAGAGATAACCACAAATGAACAGGGAACAGCAATTCCTTCAGATGCAAAAACTCCTGAGCTGGAAAGTGCCAGGGCATAGCCATTCCTCCCCAGCCCGGGTAAGAGCTTCACAGCAGATGTGGCAATGACACCAACACTGGAGCATGATGGCAAAGAACCTAAGCCTCTTGGCGAAACTCATGTGCTACATTTTTCTCCTTCCCCCCTTTGTCCAGAAGAAGCCAGCTTCTCTTTTATGAGTGCTGCTGTCAGGATGGCTTTGGAAGGCCTAGAGCTGCAGCTGGACACAAGGCATGGCCATGGGCCACCCCCGGGGCTCATATTTTCTCAGTCTTTCCATCTTTCATTGTGAAGTGTTTTTTATTGTGCAAATAATACCGTGTTAAAAACGGAAACTCCAAAAATAATAGGAAGAGGAGAGAGAGTTGTCACACGTTATCTGTTTCAATTTCTCCCTGCCCTTCCTGCTGTTTCTGTCAGCCTAACTTCTTTTCGCTACTTTTATCACTGATGCAACCTCAGGTTCTATTTTTCTTGCTTAGTGATGTATCATGCAGCTTTTTTCTATTTTGCTACTTACTGCCAGCCCCTGGTGTCCACACACAGGCTTAGCAATGATCTCCCCAAACTGAAGAAAGATGCCAGGGGTCATCTGAAGGGAATTTCCACAGGTAACATGATCCTCGTTGACACCTGGCATCATGTTGCAGAGGAAAAACACGGACTGTTCTGCCAGTGTCCTGGGTTGGAATCTCAGCTCTTCTTCAAAGCTGGATGACCCCAGGCAGGTCGCTCCATCTCTGAGGCTCAGATTCTTGTCTCTAATAAGGAGATGGAGTTAGTGCCCTCCTCCTGGGGCTGCAGTGAGCATTATGTGAGACACCAAGAGGGAAATGTTCAATACATGGCCACGGCCTCTGCTTTTTCCTCTCTTGCCTGCCTCTGACCATCTCCTCTCCCCTGGGCCCAGCAGGCCTCCTGGGTGAGCCCACTACATTCTGCCAGGTGTACCAGTCTGTGTATTTATTAGTCATTGGGTGAATGTGCCATCTTTTACTTAAGTATTTTCCTCTGACAGAAATTTTGGTTGTTTTCCAATTTTCCCCTATTTCCAAGAATGATGTGATAAATATCTTAACGTATGTTGCTTATCTTATCCTTTGAAAAATGTATTTCTTTAGGAACCGTCCCCTGGAATAGCATCACTAGGCCACAGAAGAGAAACATCTTAATGGCTTCTGATGTGTGTTTCCAGAAGGTTTGTACCCATTATACTGCCACCAGCTCGAGGGAGAGGAGGCCTTGGGCTACATTATAAGTCCCTGTACTCCAGCTACATCTCCCATACCTGATTTATTTCCCACCATCTTCTCTCAACATGCCTCCTGAACCCCCTCGCTACATGAGACAACTCACTGTTTCCCCCCAAGATGATGCTCCCGTGCTTTTGTACCCTTGTACTTGCTATTATTCTCCACCACCCATGCCCGGGAATACCCTGCCCTGAAGATACCCTCTCACCCTAGAGGTCAACCTTTGTGAAACTGGAAATTTCTATTCTTTCTTCGAGACCCAGCTCAAATAATCCTTTCTCTATGAACTAGTTCCAATCCCCCTAAGCAGGGTCAGTCACTCTTGCTGTAAGTGGTACCTGGAGGGACTCTTGGCATCAGAGTGCTGATCCAGAGACAGTCATCCCCGAACCCCTGTGGCACACCCCAATCTGTGCAATTTTCTCTTGTCTCCCCCTCCCTCACCCTCTGCACCAGGCAGTCACCAGGTTATGCCAGTCCACTTCCTGAATGTTCTTGGAGCCCCTTATCTCTGTGTCATTGCCATTGCAATGGCCATCCACTCTCATCAGGATGCCTTCAATGCTCTCCCCAAAAAGAAGAGTAATATGCATATGGTTCAAAAGTCAGACTTGTCTCTAGAGGCTTATAATACCTCTCCCCAACCCAAGCTTTGCTTCTCAGAGACAACTAGCTATTTTCAACTCCGTTAACTGTTTCTTTTGGTATTTCCCTCTATATTTTCCAAACAAGACACCTCTATTGCTGTTTCCTGATTTTTTTTTTTTTTTTGAGTCAGGGTCTCACTCTGTCACCAAGGCTGGAGTGCAGTGGCACAATCACCAGCCACCACAGTCTTAATCTCCTGGGCTCAGGCGATCCTTCCATCTCAGCCTCCTGAGTAGCCGCTGGGACTACAGGTGTGTGCCACTACACCTGGCTCATTTAAAAATATTTTTGGCCAGGTTCGGTGGTTTAGCCTGTAATCTCAGCACTTTGGGAGGCCGAGGCAAGTAGATTGCCTGAGCCTGTGGGTTCGCGATCAGTCCTGGCAACTTGATGAGACCTCGTCTCTACAATAAATCAAAAAATGTAGCTGGGCGCAATAGTGCATGCCTGTAGTTCTGGCTACTTGGAAGGCTGAGGCGGAAGGATCGCCGGAGCCCAGCGGGTCGACACTGGAGTGGCCATAAGTGCTCCAGCCTGGGTGATGGAGTGAGACTCTGACTCAAAAAAAAAATTTTTTTTTTGTAGAGGCAGGATCTTACTATATTGCCTAGGCTGGTCTCGAACTCCTGGGCTCAAGCAATCCTCCTGCCTCGGTCTCCCGAAGTTCTGGAATTACAGGTGTAAGCCACCACATCAGGCCTGTTTGTTGATTTTTTAAGTTCAGATGTTTGCTACTGACTTTGAACAGTGGAAGTTTTTTCTAATACCACTTTCCTCTCCCATTCTCCAATATAATTATATCACAATTTTGGTTAAATTATTATGCAGTATTTACATATTATGACCACAAGTACCATTAAAAATATTTGCCCTCTGAGATGCTAACATCCCCTCTGGGACTGCTGGTGAGGTATGAGCCTGTTGGGGGAGGCGGTACACTCAGGTGTACACTGATGTGCAGTAGGTGAGGCTGGCTATAAGCTGGCAGCCAGGTGGGCACTTGAACAGTCTCTGGATAGTTCCTATGGAGGGCTCCCAAGGCGTGGTAGGTGTAGCAAACAAGGCTGAGGTAAGCACGCTGGGGGAGCCAAAGGTGGTGTCCGGAAAGGACTGAAGGCTGCTGATCGGCACAGGCATTGACAGAACTGAACAGATGCTGCCTCTTGTGCAGGGTTCTGGAACTCTTGGCCACACTAGGGCTCTTTACTTGTTGGATCCTAGGACATTCTAGGGAGTTCTAAGATGAGGGACAGGGGCATCCAGGGCAGTGGAAATGGGGTACTCAGGGAGCTTGGGGTGGCTACTATTTGCCAACCAGTGTAAAAATATTTTGACACTTCGTCAACCAATGCAGTCCAATGTAACTAATGTAGTCCTGTTGGCCCTGGTTGTGACTATGGAAATGTTACTCACAGTCAAGCCATGTAGGGCTCTGTGATTATATTTCTATTATTTAAGATTTAAGTTTTTCTTGTAGTAAATAATTGCCTTATTCTTTTCTTTTGCTTAGTTTCTTTGTAACTAAGCATAACTAAATCTTCTCCCAAACCCTTTGCTAGAACAGTATGATGACCAAATCTGTCAGGCAATGTGTCACTTCCAGCTATATCCCAGGCACTGGGGACTCAGTTGGGACAAGGTCCCTGCTTTCACTGAGTTTATAGTCCAGCAAGGGGTCAGTTACAAGTAATTACAGTTGTTTTCGGTGCTGCAATGGAAAATGTGCGGATTCTCCGGGAGCACATAGCAGAAATACCTCACCCAGCTAAGGAGATAGGAAAGATTTCAGACCTGAGGCATGCTATTCATTCTGACTATTGAGCCATGCCAGGCATTGTTCCGAAGACAGAAAGGGTCCCTGCCTTCCTGGAGCTTACATCCTAGTGAGGGGAGAGAGAGAAAAAAACACAGAAGATAACTTTCAATAGAAACAAGGACATAAACTAAGCAGAGTGGCAAGATGGGAAAGGGCCGGGTGGGAGGTGCGGTGGTAAGGCTATTTTAGGCAGGTTGGCAAGGTCACAGAAGTCTCTCTGAGAAGGCAACATCTGCTCTGCTCTCTGAAGGAGGAGAATGGCCACCATGTGAAGAGAGAGAGAACAGGATATGCAAGATCCGAGGAGGAACAAGATCACAGAGGCGGTGGGACAGAATTGAAAGCAATTCAATATACCTGGAACCTAAGGGGCAGGGTATAGTCACTAGTGCTCAGGGATGGCTAGAAGCTATAGGTCAGGGGGCCCTAGCACCTGTTCTAATCATATTATTATGGATCAAATCCCTACTCTGCAGGTATTTGTTTGTTGTGAGATACATTCTCACCCTCTTTGCCCTTCTCAATATACAGGAAGTATAGACACTTGCAAGTTATATTTTTTAGACTCCTTTGCCGATATGAGGCGTTGGCAGGAGACTGAAAGGTGTGTGGAAGGAAGAGGCTTGTTCTGTCCCGCCTTCAGCCACTTCTCCTACTCCACAGCAGCACCCCTTTTGGACCAGTACCCATGGTGGGCCGACTTCACCCAGGGGGGCAGCACCTTTCCGGTCTCCCTTTTTCTCTTCTAACCTTTCTAAGTCCTCTCTTCCTTGGGCTACTCTCATGTGCCCAACATCTTTGTAAACAACTTCTGGTATCAAATCTCTTCCTGCTTGAAATAATTTAGTGCAGCACTGCCCGGTAGGATGTTCTGAGATGACAGAAAAGTCCTACATGTGCTGACCAACACAATGCCACCCAGCCGTACGGGGCAGTTGAGCTCTTGAAATTTTAATAACTTTCATGTAAATAGGCACATGGGGTTAATGACTACTGTATTGGAAAGCACAGATCTAGAATGATGTATTTTCCTGACCGGACACTCGCTGAAAGAGGTCGTGGGAAACTGACCCTTCGAGATGGGACTCTGAGAATTGTAATAGGACCTGAGTGGGCTTGAATTCAGTGATGACCTCATTGCCAGTGGAAAATGCAATACTGTGTCAGGGAAGAGCTTGAACCTCATGAAAGACGGCACGGACTCCAAGTTGGGTTGCTACAATGCCATAGGTGCTGAAGGTAGACAACAAGAATCAGTGGATCAGAAAAAGACAGCGCAGCAAACACGAGGGTCAACTGCTTGGCAGGTCTGGTTTTCTTGTCCCCAGGTCCTATGGGGGTGATGTGATGGCCCAAAAAGCAGCTGTGTGTGCAACGGAGTTGTGCTGTTGCTGGGACCCCCGGGCCAAGGGCTTAGAATCTTTTACAGCAAGCATTTCAGAAGCCAGTCTCTGCTCCTTGGAGAGTGAATAGTTGTACACTGCAGTCACCTACCTAATTGCCTTTGTGACTAATTACATAGATGACTCAGGGTCAGAGAATGGCTAGTCCTTGCAGTTTGGCTCATTCAACATGAATGTAAGGGGACACATGTAGCCCCCAGTGGACAGCATATCCTAACAACTAGGGGTCCCTGGCATGCAGTAGCAAAAGTTACTGAAACTGTTGCCTGTGAATACCTGGCATCAAATACCCACTGAAGGCAATTCTTTGGGAGACCAAATGGTTGCTGGCATGGACTATAAAGGTGAGGATTGTGAACAAAGATTTTAAGGTGGGCTGGCTACTTCTGACTGTGCTAAAGTTCTAAGCAAAAGAAAACTGCAAGCTCCGGGTTAAAAACTCTCAGTTCAAGGCATGTTCAGAGAACCAAAGAGCTTCTGTTAAGGCTTTAAAATAATTTTTTTTAACCTATTATAGTCGCGGGACTAATATAATTGAACATCAGACCCAAACTCTGATGCTGCAGGTGCAGAATTATAATGTAAGTAGAAATCACAGGTGCTCCAGGCTTCTTACACGCAAGTGAGGGCATTGAATGGGAAAGAATGAGACCTTGGGATTTGGAATGGACATTTGGCTCAACTCAGGGAAATACAAGAATCTGGAATGAAGAAATTCCCCTGGGCTACAGAAAAATATAAAAAGACACTTAAGGGTCTCTTTTCTATCTATTTTCTTGGAGTGGCATGGGAATGTGATGTCCTTTAAAAAAAAAAAATCAATCCCTGCATACGAGAGTGTATGCATGTTGTAAGAGAGAAAAAAACAGAGAGCGAGAGTGCACATGTACATAAAGGCACACTCCCCCCCCCCCATTCCCCCAGAAAGCCATTCAGAAAACCTGTGTTTGAAGACAATGTAAAAAATCGCAAACTCTTTCCAAGTCTGATGAATCTAGGTGTCCCACCTCCTCCACATCACGTTGGCTCTATGGTCCCGCCCTGCGTGCGGTTATACTGAAATCAGGCAAGGTCCATGAGGTAACACAAACTCTCAATCATAAATCTGTCATCTTTGGATGTATTCACAGCCTCTTGCCAAGCCTGATTTCAATCCTCCTCTTGGGGGCCCACATTTTCCTCTCCTGTTGTTTCGTGCTTTTATTATTTGTTTATTGAAATGCTCCACTTGCTGGGATAGTCTCCCAAGGAAGGAGAACATCCTGCTATTTTATTGTTGTTGGGATCCCAGGGGTAAGGAGGGCAGGAGAGTGAAAGATTCTGTGGTGTTATCTGGGGCCCCACACAACACCATGGAACTTCCCTGGAGACTGTGGAACTCCCCTTCGCTGATAAGACGTCAATGCAGCAATAACACTTCAGCACTCTTTACTCATCTGTCGGTAAAGCAACGCATAAATCAGGGACCCTGCTCTCGACTGAGGATCTCACAGTCTCGTGGTAAAGACAGAGAAGTAGATGAGAGTTCTAATCCTGGGAGAACAATGCAATAGTAGAAATAAGTGCAAGGTACCCCAGTTAAAGTTAAAAGGGCTTTCATAAAAAAGACAGGGAATGGATGCTGGCAAGGATGTGGGGAAAGGGGAACCCATGTACATTGTTGTGCAAATTAGTCCACCCACTATGAAAAATTGTATGGAGCCAGGCACAGTGGCTACGCCTGTAATCCCAGCACTTTAGGAGGCAGAGGCGAGAGGATTGCCTGAGCCCACTGGTTCTGAGACCAGCCTGGGCAACTTGGTGAGACCTCGTCTCTACAACAAATAAAATTTAAAAAAAAAAAAAAAAGAAGAAGAAAGAAAAACTCCTCCAAAAACTAAAAGTTGAACTGCCATATGATCCAGCAATTTCACTGCTGAGTATATATCCACAAGAAAGGAATTCAATATATCAAATGCATACCTGCAGCCCATGTTTACTGCAGCACATTCACAATAACCAAAATATGAAATCAACAAGGGATGAATGGATAGGGAATATGTAGTGTATATACACAGCGGAATATTATTCAGCCATAAACAGGAATGAAATTCTGTCATTTGCAGCAACATGGATGGAACTGGAGGACATGATGCTATGTGAAATAAGCCAGGCACAGAAAGACAAGTATTTTCATGTTCTCACTCATATGTGGGAGCTAAAAAAGTGGACCTCATGAAGATAGAGAGTAGACTTGTAGTTACCAGAGACTGGGAAGGGTGGAGGGGCAGAGGGAGAATAAAGAGAAGTTGATTGATGGGTACAAACCTACAGTTTGACAGAGGAAATAAGATTCAGTGTTTAATAGATCAGTAGGATGACTATAGTTTACAATAATCCATTGTATATTTCAAAATAGCTAGAATACCCCCTAACTGTACCCCACAATAACATAATAAAATAAAATAAAAAAATTAAAAAAAAAAAAAAAATAGCTAGAATAGAATAGTTTAAATGTTTCTAGACGCCATTGCCTTGCTAGACTCTGGTGTGGCCCTGTGCTCTTTGAGCCATGGCTGTCACCATGCTTCCTGGCTTTGGCCCCCTCCCCCACCTTGGGGAGGTGAATCTTCTCTCTCCCTTCTCTTTCTCTCTCTAATTTACTTTCTTTCTTTTTTTTTTTTTTTTTGAGTTGGAGTCTCACCCTGTCGCCCAGACTGGAGTGCAGTGGCCGCTCCCGGCCACCGCAGCCTCGACCTGCTGGGCTCCGGCGATCCTTCCGCCTTAGCCTTCCAAGTAGCTGGAACTACAGGCGCGCGCTACCACGCCCGGCTAATTTTTTGATTTATTGTAGAGATGAGGTC
>CAUYQG010035916.1:0-13437 GCA_963574415.1 Tarsius wallacei | reverse complement strand
CCAGCAGGTCGAGGCTGCGGTGGCCGGGAGCGGCCACTGCACTCCAGTCTGGGTGACAGAGTGAGACTCCAACTCAAAAAAAAAAAAAAAAAAGAATTAAGACACTCAATGTGGGATAGTGGTTTTCTCTGGGAAAGGCCTCACTGATGAGATTGGAAAGGGGAATGATGGGGGACTTCAATTGTATTGCTAATGTCTGACTTCTCATGGTGAGTGGTTGAGTGGTGAGTATACAGGTGAGTGTTATTACCTGTTACATTTTTCTGAGTATCCTAAATATTTTATAACAAGATTTGAGCATAAAGAGTAGGCGAGAAAGAAAAAATGTAATGATAGAGAAAGTCAGGCCTCTCTGTTTGTTGCTTGGCCCACTTGATAGCTGTACCTTCCTTCTACCTGCAGGTCCTAAAATCATAAGGGCACTTGGCTTAAGGAATCATCAAGCTCACAATTCTCATTCTGGTCCAAAATTGCCACCTTCCTTGGATAAGCATAACTAGCTTCTTTCAGACATACTGGATCAGTGGAGCTTAATGAGAGATGTGGCATAGAATGGCCTAGACACACACAGGGTGAGGCTGCACCCCAAAGATAGAGTCCACAGATCCTGGATAGGGGCCTGAGCATCTATCTACATTTTGAAAAAAGCTTCTGGTCAGGCTTGGTGGTTCAGCCTGTAATCCCAGCTCTTTGGGAGGCCAAGGTGAGTGGACTGCCTGAGTCCGCAGGTTCAAGACCCGCCCAGGCAACTTGGCGAGACCTCATCTCTACAATAAATGAAAAAAATTTAGCCGGGCATGGTAGTGCGCGCCTGTAGTTCCAGCTACTTGGAAGGCTGTGGCGGAAAGATTGCTGGAGCCCAGCAGGTCGAGGCTGTGGTGGCCGGGAGCGTGCCACTGCACTCTAGTCTGGGCAATGGAGACTCCAACTCAAAAAAAAAAAAAAAAGAAAAAAGCTTCCTAGGTGGTTCTAAAGCACACCTCCTGTTGAGAACCCCTGCCATGAATAGTTGACTTTCTTCTTATCCTCTCAGTCAAAATACTTAGGAGTATTTCTACAATGTCTATCACAAAATATTTTTTAAATTTCCAAATATAAAATTACATCATATAATTGAATAAATAGATTTTTAAAAATATCATAATTTGCCCCACCATGAAGATTCTGCTGTTCACCTTGGAGGGATACGGCCCACTCCATCCACCCCAGAAAGACTTACTTCATCCCTTGCAGACGAAAACATGCCAAACTCTGTAAAATACTTTAGGATGGTTTATTCCAGCTAAATATGAGTGACCAGGCATGTGACACATATGCTCACCATGGTTGAATTGTAGCTTGGCCATATAAAGTTTAGGAAGACAGAAGTTACCAAGAAACCATAAATTAATACATGTGAGATTTACTCTGGTTCCATTCAGGGAGGCCGGACATTGCCAAGCAGGAGTCCATAGGCTATAGGTGGATTCAAAGGTTTTTTGAATGATAATTAGTCAGCATAGAGTTATCTAAGGAATTCTGAAAGCAGTAAAGGAAATAGGCAGTTTGAGGAACAAGGAAGGACAAGTTTCTTAATGTGTAGATTAAGCTTTATGGGTGGTAGCAGACTTAAGAGAAAATATTCAATTGTATTAGGTGCCAGCTAGCATCACAGAGTCATAAAATACTTTGATTTTTCCTTTTTTTATCTGCCAGAGCCTGGCTGGAGAGTAAATCACATTGGAAATTAAGAACTGGGTGCAAACTTTGGGAGGCTAAAGCAAGAGAATTGCTTAAGCCCAGGAGTTTGAGACCAGCCTGGGCAACTTAGCAAGACCACGTCTCTACAAAAAAAAAAAAAACCTCAAAAAATTAGCTGGGTGTAGTGGTGCATGCCTGTAGTCCCAGCTATTTGGGAGGCTGAGGCAAAAGGATCGCCTGAGCCCAGGAGGTTGAGGCTGTGGTGAGCCGTGATCATGCCAGTGTACTCCAGCCTGGGCAACAGAGTGAGACCCTGACTCAAAAATAAAAATAAAAGTTAGGAATTTGGCAAAGTAAAGCAAAACAGTCAGAGTTTAGTCATCACTGCTGCTCTCAGAACCCAAGTGTCTGTGCTCCCAGCAGGTTTGACAGGAAGAAGTCATAAGTGCTTGGGAGTTTCAGTATTCTCTGGAAACATACCTCTGTGTTTCCAGACTACTCTACTGCCTCAGAGAGAGCTGGAAGGTATAATTTATGAGGGCACTGATAGCCCAGGTGACCGGGGACAGCAACTGGCCCACAATAGGGAAGCCAATGGCATAACTCGTGTTTTAGGAAACACTGCACAGCATCTGTCCCCATTTCTAGGCTGATGTCTAAGGACGTTCACACCCAGAGTCACAAGCAGGGCTGGTGGGTCAAATGCCTGCTAAGGCACTGTGCTCAGAGTGTCTCAAGAGGTGTCCCTCCCCGCCTCTCCCCCTTCAGATGGATGTTTCTGCCCAGAAGGAACCCAGAATCATCTATCTGCACTCTCATTGGACAAATGGGGATTTGGCAATTCAGAAAGTTGAGACACCACACCCCAGGTGTCTCTTCGGGTTCTCATCAAAACTGGGATGAGAACTTACACCTTTGAACTCCCAAAGTGGTAATTTATTTTTTTTAACTAATGGTAAATCCAAAAAGATAACTTTTTTTTTCTTTGCCACAAAACTTTCAAAGAACATTGTTTTCATCAACAAATCTTCAAATCATGTGCCAGAATCATAAAAAGCTTAAAGGCTGGCTTTACTTCCTGTGTGGAGGCAGCTTGCCACTAACTGTAGCAAGTGGAAAACCGGCTTCTAGATCCCGGCAACGCTTTGGAGTCCATGAATATTTATCATCTCACTGAGAACTCCCTAAGTGGTGCAAGGACAGAAAACTACTTTTGGCAGTCTGCACCGAAGTTCTAATATTCTCCACGAAGACAGTGTGCTTTTACTGGTGAAACTGATCATTTTCAAAACTGTAATGAAGCCAGTCCACTAATGGTAGTTTTAACAAGGAGGCCCTAAGGCTTAAAAGAGCAAAACAATCCCAACTCAAAAATAAACAAGGCTTTCCTTTGTGTATCTAATGAGAGGCCAGACCACAGCTAAGGCAAGTTCTAAGATGTTTACTGTCTCTGAATGCTGAGGTAACCAGAGCCCCAAAGAAAAGAGAGAGCTGTCAAAAAAGGGGGGGCGGTGGGCTCGGTGGCTCAGCCTGTAATCCCGTGCTTTGGGAGGCTGAGGTGGGTGGATTGCCTGAGCCCGCGGGTTCGAGACCCGCCTGGGCAAGCGACACCTCATCTCTACAATAAATCAAAAAATTAGCTGGGCGTGGTAACGCGCGCCTGTAATTCCAGCTACTTGGAAGGCTGAGGCGAAAGGATCGCTGGAGCCCAGCAGGTCGAGGCTGCGGTGGCCAGGAGCGGCCACTGCACTCCAGCCTGGGTGACAGAGTGAGACTCCAACTCAAAAAAAAAAAGTGGGGGGGAGAGCGGTGGCCCAAGCCTATAATCCCAGCACTTTGGGAGGCCCAGGCAAGAGGATTGCCTGAGCTCAGGGGTTCAAGACCAACCTGGGCAACTTGGTGAGACCTCATCTCTACAATAAATCAAAAATTAACTGGACGTGGTAGCGCACACCTGTAGTTCCAGCTACTTGGAAGGCTGAGGCGGAAGGATCGCCCAGCAGGTCGAGGCTGCAGTGGCCATGAGCATGCCACTGCACTCCAGTCTGGGAGACAGAGTGAGACTCTGACTCAAAAAAAAAAAAAAGAGGGGGGATCTGTAAGAAAGCATTTGCCTGATTAAGTGCCAACCTGAAACCTAAGTCTGGAGGATGGACCCTCTCACCAAGGAAGCTAGGGTGGGGCACTAACCCTGTGGCAATCGGATCTTGCTTTGAAGCAACCCACTGAGAACTATCTAAAAAGCACTGACTGAATACAAGAAGAAACATAAAAGCATAAAATATGCTACCGCAAAAATCTACATGTTGAACTTACAAAATGCAATGGGCTTTCTCCAAGCATAAATCTCTCAAATGTGTTTAGCTTTTGGTGTAAAACTTCTCGTGTATAGCCGGGCTCGGTGGCTCAGCCTGTAATCCCGTGCCTTGGGAGGCTGAGGTGAGTGGATTGCCTGAGCCCCCGGGTTCGAGACCCGCCTGGGCAACTTGGCGAGACCTCATCTCTACAATAAATCAAGAAATTAGCTGGGCGTGGTAGCGCGTGCCTGTAGTTCCAGCTGCTTGGAAGGCTGAGGCGGAAGGATCGCCGGAGCCCAGCAGGTCGAGGCTGCGGTGGCCGGGAGCGGCCACTGCACTCCAGTCTGGGCGACGGAGTGAGACTCCAACTCAAAAAAAAAAAAACTTCTCGTGTATGACCTTGGTCCCAATATTCTCTCTCTTTCTCCCTCTCTGCTCCTTCTCCCACCCAGCACCCCCCAAGAATCATGGAAAATCCATTTATCATTGCGTCAAAGGGAAGCACTTGGGAGTTGACAAAATAGACAAAAAAGATGAAATGATGAAATAAAATGCTTTAGAATTGAGCATGGGTTTAGAATTGAGACATCACCACCCTTTCTTCCTTTAGCACTTTAAAACACCGGGACTTAAGGAAGTGACCTGGACATGGCAGCCCAGGCTTTACACATGGGCCATGTCCCTGGATCCTGCTGTCTGGTGAGGGACCAGAGAGAACAGAAATGTCATAGCTCCCCAAAAAAGCAGGGCTGCGCAAATGCAAGGTCTCACAAAACCTTCCTCACTGTGGTTAAGAATCTCCTACCTAGTTTGACAGTCATGGTTCAGATAAAGAAAATTCAGTCCAGGCACAGTGGCTCATGCCTGTGTTTTCAGCATTTTGGGAGGGGGAGCTAGAGGATTACCTGAGCCCATGGGTTCGAGACCAGCCTGAGCAACATGGTGAGACCTCATCTCTACAATAAATAAAAAAATTAGCCAGGCATGGTGGCACATGCCTTTAACTCCCGCTACTTGGAACACTGAGGCAGAAGGATTGCCTGAGCCCAGCAGGTCAAGCCTGCGGTGGCCGTGAGCATGACACTGCACTCCAGCCTGGGCAACAGAGTGGGACTACGAGTCAAAAAAAAAAAAAAACCAAACAAACTCAAGCTTAAGGAGAATGTGCCAGGCTGGAAGGTGGGTACTCTCAAGCATTCTTGTTTCCAAAAGGGGCTGTAGATCCCAATGGAATTCTCCACCCTTGCCGGGCTGCATTTTCAGCATTTCAGTTGGAGACAGGAGGGCGGGAGCACAGAGGGGTAAAGAAAGGGAATAGTTTTATCTCCAGTCAGGGGTCACCCAACAACTAGAGTGCCAGAGGCAGTGATCGGGACTTCTCCCCAGGGCTTCTGCAGGCTCCACTCACCCACACCACCAAGCAGGAAGCCTTAGGAGTCAGGAGAACACCCGAGGCTCACGGTCCTTGCCATTGCTTACAAGACCACCCTGCACACACATGGTCACGTACGTACACAGAATTTACTCTAATAACCAAAGCCTCATCTTCTCTATGCCTCATCCACTTCATTTGGAAAACCTAGTCTGAGTTGGTAAAAAGCAAAGGAATTTTCTGAATGTCCACACTCAAAAACCCTAAAACAAAACAAATACAAAAACAAAGTAAAAGCCACACCCACTCTGGAACAGAACTATATGGGAAAAGTTGAGCAGGAATTAGACTTCATTTTTATATCTTCCTGAGAGGCACATGACAGGAAGCTATTCCTGTATTATGTCAAGTTTGAACTCTACAAGCGAGGTTTGGGGGCAGGGGGAGAAGGACACTGGCAGACAGGGCAGGTCCTGCTTCATTGGAGACCTACTTGGCTCTGGGTGGGTTGTTAGCAGAACTACTAGGAAACAGAATCCTAAAGAGCCACAGCAAAAGACTTCAGCACTCAAGGACACCCCCCGTCCCTTTACCAAAGCATTATGAACAATGGAGGGTGGAACACAGTTCTGCCTTTATATTTCAAGGCATCATTTAGGATACAGTGCATTACATTGAGAAAAGGATCCAGCATGGTGGCTCATGCCTATAATCCCAGCACTTTGCAAGGCCAAGGCAGGAGGACTGCTTGAGGCCAGGAGTTTGATACCAGCCTAGGCAACATAGCAAGTCCCCATCTATTCCAAAAAAAAAAAAAAAGAGCATTCCCTATGTCGTTCCAGACTCCCATTGACCCTAAAAGGGAAAGTGCTGTGTCAGAGAGGTGGAAGAAATGACCCAGAGACAATGAACGAGACATGGGCTTTATTTAGGACATTCCTTACAGGGAAGATGGTCCAGGAGCAGCCGGCTGGACAGGAAGAAATGCTTCCGATTATAAAAGGCCCACAGGTTATACAGCATTTTACATAAACGGAGTACAGGGTTAAGCATGAACAGGGTCGGGTTTCTAGTATGCAGGCGCAGTGTGAGAAAGTGATTATACATATGTCCCCGTGTTCACAAAATGGCGGTGAATTCTCTCTGGGGGTGGGATTTTTAGTATCATAATGAACTAAAGGTGAACCGAAGGTAACCAAAGTTTATGGGCCTTGATCTAGGCATGCTGGATCTGGTCTGAACCATCCTGGGGTGGGGTGTGTGTTGACTGCCTCAAGGAAGGGCGCGTGAGAAGATTCACTCTGCATAGCCACAAGACATGGTCAGCACTTCACCCATGGCCTCAGCATGACCTACGTGCTGCAATCAAGAAGTTGATTTTTCATGTTTTTATTTTTATTTATTATCTTTGAGTTGGAGTCTCACTCTGTCGCCCAGGCTGGAGTACAGTGGCACACTCGTGGTCACCCCAGCGTCAACCCACTGGGCTCAGGTGATCCTTCCGCCTCAGACTTCTAAGTAGTTGGAACTACATATAGGCACACGCTACCACACCTGACTAATTTTTTGATTTACTATAGAGATAAGGTCTTGCCAAGTTGTCCAGGCTGGTCTCGAACCCCTAAGCTCAGGCAATCCTCTCGACTCAGCCTCCCAAAGTGCTGGGATTACAGACTTGAGCCACCGCAACCAGCCGAAAAATCAACTTCTGACTTTTTTTTGTCCTAGTTGGCAATAGTTAGAAGAATGTAAATTATGTTTGGGATTAATGTGACCCAAAAGTCTATCTTCTTTCAATTTACTAACTTCTCCAGTAATAAGATCACAGCAAAATAAACGATTGTTTTCTGTAAGATCACAGCAAAACAAACGATTGTTTTCTGTCAACCCAGCCCCAAGCATGAGCGTGTGGGAACTCCAGCAATTCTGTTTCTGGAAAAGTCAGTGAGAAGAGAGAAGGGTGAGGAGCCCTTGGTGAGATGCACGGGGGCCTGCTTCCTTCATCCCATCCACAGGTCCTCTCTGAGCATCTGAATGGGCTGCCAGCAGTGAGGACAGCAGCCCTGCCATCCTTGCAGTGAGGGGACAGCGGAGGAAAACGAGTAAAGAATAAAGAAAGACCGCTTAGGTAGTGATAGGTGTTATCGGGAAATTGAATGTTCCGGAGAGTGGGGGATGTGTGTGTGACTTTGACTGGGGATGGGTGTGAGGGAAGACTTCTCAAGGAGAACATCTGCACTAAAACCCCAATGACAGGAAGAAGGCAACAGGCGGAGATGGGGAAGCAGACCCAGCCAGAGGGAACAGCGACTGCAAAGGCTGCGGAATCCCAGAAAGAAGACACAGGTGGCAGAAGAGGAGAGTGACTGGAAATGAGTCAAAGCGGGAGGGAGGCCCTGTGAGTCTTTGTAAATTGAGGCAAAGAATGGAAAGCCATTGGGGGATTTTCAACAAAGGGAAAACACAACCAGATTCGTTTCCAAAATCTCATTCTGGCTATTGCATGGGAAATGGCTGCTTCTCATGTGCTTTCAAGGTCCTGGCTCAGCTTTTATACCTGGAAGCATGTGCCTGGTACACCTCTCTCTTCCTTACCAATGCTGCCTAGTAACTCATCAGTCCTTGTCCCAGAATTATCTGGAAATTATTTTTTAAAATGAGATTTACCAACCCGGGTAACATAGCAAGACCACGTCCCGACCAAACACACACACACACACACACACACGCACGCACGCACATGCACATGCACACGCACCAGGTATGGTGTTATGGTGTTGTGTGCCTGTAGTCCAGCTACTCGGGAGGTTGAGGATCACTTGAGCCCAGGAGGTCAAGGCTGCAGTAAGCCATGATCGCATAGCCTAGGTGATACAGTGAGACCCTGTCTCTAAAACTAAATAAAGAAATAAAAGGTCAGAAAACCTTTTTATAAAAGTATTAGGTCAGGTGCGGTGGCTCACACCTGTAATCCCAGCACTTTGGGAGGCTGAGGCGAGAGGACTGCTTGAGCCCAGGCAGTTAAGACCAGCCTGGGCCACTTGGCAAGACCTCGTTTCTACAATAAATCAAAAAATTGAGCCAGGCATGGTGGTACACGCCTGTAGTTCCTGCTACTTGGAAGGCTGAGGCGGAAGGGTCACCTGAGCCCAGCAGGTTGAAACTACGGTGGCCATGAGCGTGCCACTGCACTCCAGCCTGGGTGACAGAGAGATTCCAACTCAAAATAAATAAATAAAAGTATTTATTTTTAAAATATGCGTCATTTACTTCTAAAAAAGCATTTAAAGCCATGGTAATAAAGCCCATAAGCAACAAATGTTTACAATACGGAGTTACAGGTTACAGTATCAGTTTGGGAGAGAAATACTGCCATTAAAGGATTATAAAAGCCCAGTTTGCTCTAAGGGTTGAGTTTGGCTACACACACACAGCCGCATGGTGAGCTAAGTTCTCAAAATGCGTTTATATTTATCCATGTTTATATTTTTCCTGCTCCATCCTCTCCCGGGCCCTCCAGAGAGCCACCATGTGCCTCATTTTGAGGCTCAATGGCACCCCCATCAGAGTCTGAACAGAAAGGAAGGACTGGAAAGCCCTGAAAAGGCCCTGGTTCAGCAGTTCCAGTGCTGTGAGTATATGTCTGTGAGCTGGTATTTTTGTGTGTGGTGGGGGGTGGCGGAGAATTCCTGGATTAAAGTGATGCTTAAATTCTTAGTTTAATTATCCATTCCTCTGCACATCTTCAGTGCAGAATCTACACGTACATTCTCTCTCTCTCTCTCTCTCTCTCTCTCTCTGTCTCTGTCTCTTGTGTGGTCAGCGAACCACTCAGACCCACAAGAAGCAATATGATAATCTTAAAACTAGACAAAGAGTCTAATCTCCATTTTTAATCTCTTCCTCCAGGACTCTTTCTTCTGCTCTAATTCTGCCAGTGAGAATCGCAGTCTCGCAGTCTTTAAGCTCTTTACAATGTAGGCTGTAAGTAACACCGTCAGACAGCTCACAGGTAAGGTTCAAAACAGATAGCAAAGGCAGAAGAAAACTGAGAAACGTTTTATTCTTCCTGCTGGGTGAATTTTAAAAGGCCTTTTACGATTACCTGATTAAAGTTGATTGACAGCTACAAAAGTTTTTTTATTACAGCTCTTAAAAAATTTAGGAAAACAAAAACACCCCAAGTTTTAAATAACTTACACAGAAACTATTGTGTATGCTTATGGTGAAAAGTATGCTTTCCCCATACTTTTCACCACATCCACTACCTTCAAAACTACTTATGGCTAGCCCTCATTGACACCAAAATATAACAGATTTGCAGCAGACTATGAAAAACGAACGAGTCTGGCAGAAACGCTGAGGAATTTTTCGAGGGTTTGGGGAGGGCATCAGAGAACAGACTGCTTTAGTTCTTTGCTTGGTTTGGGCTCCTGATGTTTGTTTCAAATTGCTATGTTGCCCCAAATTATAAATCGCTTACATAATTTAATGTGCAAAAAGCGAGTGCATTGTTTTAAGAATTTGTCATTTGAGCAAATGAGCTCTCAAAGGAAAAATCTCAAAGGAAAGCACTTTTAGATACTATAAATGGAATTTGCCAGGCATTCCTAAAAATTTTTTTTTTTACTATAATAGGTGAAAACTAATCAGGCACATACAGGAACAACAGAGACAAAATTTACAGGCTGAATGGAAATAGAAACCTAAGGAAAAAAATACCTGAGCTGTGTGAATTTTAGCATTCCTTAATTTTTTCCTGTTTCTTTTTCTTCTAGATAAAGCCTGGAGAGTTTCCTCCAGCTTCCTCAAGAATTACATCAGCGATCAAACTTGAAATCTGTTAATCACTCGCCCCCCAAACAAGTCGTTGATGCAGAATGGAACCTGCCTCCCTTGCCAGAGTCTTATATAAAATGGGCTGAATCGAGATACGCCTAAACGCTGCAGAGCACCTTAGGTTCTGTTCTGCCTTACCAGGGGCGAAAAGAATGCGCTTCCTTTTCCAGGCCCTCCCAGGGCGTCCCCGCAAAGGGATGCCAACAGTGCCATAAGGCCCGTTGGGAGCAGCGGGACTGCGGTTCCTCCTCGGCCGGACGCCGCCCCGGGACCGAACCCCAGCGCCTGCGGTCTGTGGGTTCGCCCCGCACCGGTCCCTCGGGAGACGGGACCTGTGTCCCCACGAATTCCCGCCAGAGCGGGGCCCGGCCACGCAACTCTGTCTAGAGGAGAGTTCCCGGCGCATTCCAGACCAGACCCGCTGCCTCCGTTTCCCTCGGCCGAAAACTTCGGGATTTACAGAGCGCCGGGCCAAGCTGGAGCTCCCGCTCTGCGGCGAAGGAGCCCCCAGAGCCCACCCCCAACCGGCTCTACCGCCACGCGCACCCACCACCCAGCCTGGGTGCCCTGGGGACGCTCGAGCGGCCACCATCAGCGGATGGGGTGGGGGTTCGCCTGCGCCCCATCCCCGGGCACCGCTGGGGGGCGGGGTCGGGGGACGTCTGCAAACTCGCCCGGCAGCCGGGCGCGCCAGCGTCGGCGCTCGCCCTCCCGAGCCCCCGAGCCTCTCCTGGCCCGGTTGGGCACGCTCACCTCCACTCAAGAGCACCGGCAGGAAGAGCCCCAGCAGCGGCGGCAGCGCAGCCGGCCCCATCCCGGGACCGCGGGTCTGGAAACTCTCTCCGGACCGGCTCACCGAGGGACGCCGCGAACCTGCCCCGTCGCGGGCGGAGCGCGCCAGAGAAGCGTCCCCGTCCGGGCGGCCAGGGCCGTGAGCGCCGGAGTGGCCGAGCCGCGGCGCCGAGAGGAGGCGCCCGGGGCTGGAAGGGGCGGGCCGGGGGCCAGTCCCGGCGCACACTGGCCGGTCGGGGTGGGAGGGGGCGGGAGGGGGCGGGAGGAGGGCCGGAGAGGAGGGGCGTAAGGGGGAAAGGGTGGGGGCTGGAGAGAGGGGCGGGCCACAGGCTGGAGCTGGGCGATCGGGGCGGGAGGAGAGGAAGGAAAGGGGGCCGAAAGGGCCCGGAGGGAGTTGGGGGGGAGGGGAGGGGAGGGGAGGGCGGCGCGTGCGAGGGAGAGAGGGCGCTGGCCGCAGGACCCGGCCGGAGTCCACAGGTGTAGGTGGAAGGGAGAAAAGATGCAGGACGCGTGGACGACGCCGGAGGCCGACCCCAGATCCAAGAGGAGGGTCCAGCGGCGCTCCCGCAATCCAGGGTTGGCGGACACAGAAGACCCGGACGGCGAGGCGCCCAGAGGCCAAGGCACCGCGGCAGCGCTCCCTGCTGAGCGCCGCGCTCGTTCTGCTCGCCTGAGCGCCTCCTGGGTACCCAGTCCAAGGTGCGAGTCTCGGCCCTGCAGTTTAGAGCTCGCCGCCTCAGGGGGGCTCTTCGCCGTGCCCCGGTGTCGAGAGGTATGACGAAGTGCAGAGCACGGGTGGAAGAGGCACCGTCGTGGCGATACAGTGTGGGAGGTCCGAGAGAGCAGTAGCAGAAAAAAGTGAATAGCAGAAGAAAATGAATCACAACAGAAATGTGAACTACGTTGACCAATTATCGCAACAGTAACTTACATCATAGATATACTTTCTTGAAGGAAACATCTTTGGAATGAATGTGTTTTAATGTGATCCTTTGACACTGGAACATGAGCAGATCATGCCACCCGCTGCTCAAATCTCTCCATGCTCCTCAGTGGCTTCTGCTTTCTGTGGAAAAGCCAAAGTCCTGCCATGGTCTACAAGGTCCTCGTGACCTGGTCCGCTTCTCCTCTTTCTTTTTTTTTTTTTTTTTTGGAGTTGGAGTCTCACTCGCCGCCCAGGCTGGAGTGCAGTGGCACGCTCATGGCCACTGCAGCCTCGACCTGCTGGGCTCAGGCCATCCTTCCACCTCAGCCTTCCAAGTAGCTGGAACGACAGCCATGCATGCGCCACCACACCTGGCTAATTTTTTGATTTATTGTAGAGATGAGGTCTCGCCAAGCTGCTCGGGCTGTTCTCGAACCCGTGGGCTCAGGCAATCCCTCCACCTCGGCCTCCCAAAGTGTGGTCCCTTTCTTGTCTGACTTCATCTCCTTACTCCTCCTGCATTTACACCCACCTCTTATCAAGCAGTCTCTTGACCCCTAGGCTGGCTGGCCACTTCCTATAGCCCAGATGGTCATTACCTACACTGTCAGCAAAAGCAAAATCAGCATGGTGTCAACTCATACATCCCTGGTCTCACAGGATGGCACCAAAGGAGAGGGGCCAGATGAACAGGCATGAGTTCTGCCACTGAGCAGGCAACGCTAAACTACAGCCAAGGACTTTTCCAGACCTCACAGGAGCCTGCAGTTGTATCCTTGGGGACAAGGGAGTGAGAGGCGGAGGGAAGGAGATGGAAAGTCAATAGAAACTTCCGAGAAGGAAGAGAAACTGCCTTGCAGCTGTCTTCCACAAGACAGGGATGTGGAACTGCCTCCATTGGCCCTTCACTAGGCTTACCTTTCCCTGCTGTGGGAGAAATCACAGCAAGACTTGGGTTAGGCTGTGGCCATGCCTTGCCAACGTGGCCTCTGTGGAGAGGTGCAAGATCACCAGAGCTGTTCTACAGTTTTCTTGCTGATGCTCACATACACCAGACACTGTTCCACCTAAGAGTTTTGCACTGGCTGCTCCCTCTGTCTGAAGTGTTCTTCCCCTAGACACATGTCTTCCCAGTTGACTCTTTGAGTCTTTGCTCAAATCTCACTTTTTTTTTTTTTTAAGAAGGGGTCTCACTCTGTCGCCCACGCTGGAGTGCAGTGGCACAATCACAGTTCACTGCAACCTCGACCTCCTGGGCTCAGATGATCAGTCTGTGGAGTAGCTGAGTCTACAAGTACACATCTCCATGTCCAGCTAATTTTTAAATATTTTTGTGTAGACAAGTTCTTGCTATGTTACCCAGGCTCCCAGGCTGATCTTAAATCTCATTTTCTTTTTCTTTTTTTTTTTTTATTTTTTTTTACTAAAAGTCCAACTAAGTTTCACAAGCAGGGGTGCAGTTGCATGAACATTGCTAACCATCAGCAAAATCATTCAAAGTAAACAGAACAAAAGGTAAGAGCAAAAAAAAC
>CAUYQG010035914.1:0-17633 GCA_963574415.1 Tarsius wallacei | reverse complement strand
TTTTGCCTACTTTTTAACGGGGTTGCTTGTTTCTTTTCTTTAGGCATATTTGAGTTCCTTGAAGATCCTAGATGTTAGGCCTTTGTCAGATATACAGTTGGCAAATACTTTTTCCCATTCTGTGGGCTGTCTCCCTGCTCTTTTGATGATATCTTTTGCTTTGCAGAAGCTAGTTAGTTTGATGAGGTCCCTCTTGTCTATCTTATTTCTTAAGGTATGGGCACTTAGGGTTCTGAATAGGAACTGGTTGCCAGTTCCAATTTCCATAAGGCTGTCTCCTGCATTTTCTAAGATTCTTATAGTTTGAGGTTTTACATTTAGATCTTTGATCCATTTAGAGTTAATTTCTGTGTAAGGTGATAGGTAGGGGTCCTGTTTCAATCTTCTGCATGTGATCAGCCAGTTTCCCCAACACTGTTTACTGAATAGGTTCTCCTCTCCAAGTGGTGTTGCTGGAGGCTTTGTCAAAGATGAGTTGGTTGAGGAATTGAGACTTTGCTTCCGAAATCTCTATCCTGTTCCATTGGTCTATATGCCTGTTCTTGTACCAATATCAGGCTGTTTTGATTACTGCAGCCTTATAGTAAAGTTTGAAGTCTGGAAGTGTGATACCTCCTGCTTTGTTTCTTTTGCTAAAGATTATTTTGGCTATTCGTGGTTGTTTATGTTTCCATAAGAATTTCTGTATTGTCATTTCCAGGTTTGAGAAGAATGATGTTGGCAATTTTATTGGTATTGCATTGAGTCTGTTGGTGGACATCTTAACAATGTTGATTCTTCCTATCCATGAACATGGAATATTTTTCCATTTGTGTCTTCTTGGATTTCTTTGGGCAGTGTTTTGTAGTTTTCATTTTAAAGGTCTTTCACTTCTCTTGTTTAGGGAGATGCCAAGGTATTTCATTGTGTGTGCGTGTGTGGCTATTGTGAATGGGATTGTGTTTTTTATTTGACTCTCTGCCTGCTTGTTGTTGGTGTATAAAAATGTGAATCTTTTGCACATTTATTTTGTACCCCGAGACTTTGCCAAAGTCCTTTATCAGTGCAAGCAGGTTTTTGACAGATTCTTTTAGACTTTCGAGGTATGGGATCATATCGTCAGCAAAAAGGGATAACTTGACTTCCTCTTTTGGGTAGACTTAACTTCCTCTATTTGGATACCCCTGATTTCCTTCTCTTGTCTAATTGCTCTATCTAGGACTTCCAACACAATGTTGAACAAGAGAGGTGAGAGTGGGCAGTCTTGTCTTGTTTCAGTTTTCAGGCAAAATGTTTCTAATTTCTGTCCATTTAGCAATATGCTGGCTGTGGGTTTATCATAGATGGTGCTTACTATTTTGAGATATGTTTCTTCTATACCTAGGTATTTGAGGGTTTTTATCCAGAAGGGAAGCTGGATTTCACCAAAAAAAAAAAGCTTGAAAAAAAGATGAAAAATATCAGGGGGAAGGAGTGAGACAGTGATTCTATGTCTTTCCAATACATTTGATATCACACACTTCTATGTAGGACCAGTACTAACCTGGTCAACCAAAATGTCACAAGTACTTTCCACACTAAAGCAAGTGAAAAGCTTACTCTGAGATTAAGTTACCCGAATTGGCAGCCTGGCTTTAGTCCAAAGCTACTTTGACTGCAGATACATATATAAAGACTTTCATTTTTTGGAAACACTCACAGAATATTGAAACATGGTGTTTCCTTTTCACAGATGGGTACATTGATTCAAAGTAGAGCACCATTGTCAGCTAGCAAGTAAAAGTTAGCAACAGGAATGTCTAGTGAAGCTTCTGCTTTTGCTATCTATATCTGAATGGAAATAGTTTTACAACTCGGACTCTTTTTGGTATTGTGTCTTATGTACAGCTGGTTTAAAACCAAACCACCCAGAGCCTAGGTATATACTTTTTTCTTTTGAAATGCCATTTGGCTTTACATCATCTGACATAATCTCTTTCCCAACTGGCCTGATACTCTCTCGTATTAATGCTGCGGGGAGGATTCCAACGCTGAGTTGAAGGTTGGACCAGATGGCCTTAAAGGGCCCTTCCAAATACAAGATTCTCTAATTCTCTGATTTAATTTTGATGATTCAATTTCATGACTTTGGCTATCACCAGATGAAATTATGTAGATATTCTGTCTTCCATCTGCCTCAGATATATGTCAACTTATCTCTATCCAAATTCATCATATCAGTCAATGATTAAGTGCTCATTTACATGCAGTATTCTACAATGCATTCCTGAGGGCTCTGACAGTTAAAATAACAGGAGTAACAGGAGAAGGAGGTATATAGATGGTTATCCAGGATAGGGTGATGTGGCTGGGTCACCTCAGCCTGCAACCCTTAGCACATAATCAAGAATTCCACTGATGAACATATCAGGTTATCATAGCTTGAGGCCACCAGGGAGTCTAATCATACAACTAATTCTCTATGCCTTGATTTCAAGCCACTAAGCAACCTTTTGACTCTAACTTAGTTGTCTCTCATAAACTAGACACTAGGTTAAGAATCAACTGATCAGTAAATGACACTAACAATTACCGAGCTATTGGAATTCTTACTATGTACAAGTCTAAGGACACTCCACATATTAACTAACTTTAATTCTCACAGCAATTCCATAGGATCATAAATACTAATGTTATTTATTTTATAGTCCTTATTTTACAGATGAGGAAATCAAGGCATGCAGAGTTTAAGTAATTGTTCCAAGGTCAGCTAGGTAGTGAGTGGTAGTGCTGGAATTCAGTCCCAAGCCATCTGGTTCTAGGTCCATAATATCTGCTATGCCATAGTGCCACTTTAAACATGCAAGCCACTGATATTTTGTTTTTTTGTAAAGTTATCAATCACCTAGCTGTTTCTAAAACTAAAGCCCCCCCAAAAAAAGTGTCTCCTAATAACTTACAAAGTAAAACACCTTTAATGTTGTCTGAGAGGTTCTTACATCTCACTTTTTATTCACAACAACTGTTCCAAACCTTCTTCATTCTTCAACCTCCAACACATCCTCCTCTCTTCTCACAGATGATGTCACCTCCTACTTTTCAGAGAAAAAAAAAGAAGCTATCATATGTCAACTCCCATGCCTTCCCAACAGCAAATATACCAACCTACCTCTGTACATGTCCTGTCATCTCTCAGAGCTAACCTTTCTCCTGTGATTTGTACCCTATCTCTTTCCATCTTCACCAGAATCTTACACTGTCAACTATACATTTGCCATCCTATATATTTAACCTCATCCTTTCGACTGAATCTTTCTTGCTGACTTTCCTGTATCCTCATATACACCTGTCTGATACAGTCTGTCTGATTAAAACAACTAGAATCTTCGCTTGACCCCATATCTGTTTCCAGCTATTAACCTCTCTTCTCTGCTTCTTCACATTTCCTCAAGAGTTGTCTATCTTCTCTGTTTTTATTTTCTCTCCCCCATCGCTTACTTGACTCTCTCCAATTTGATTTATACCCTCCTCACTCTACCAAATTACCTTTTACTATCACTAACTACCTCCCTGAGTGTAACTAAATACACCACCATTTTCATTCTTTTTATTTGATCTTTAAGTACCTTTGGACACTGTTCACTACTTCCTCTTTTTTGAACCTTCTCCTCCCCTGGCTTCCCTTAGACCATGCTCTCCTGATTTGCTTCCTATACTTCTGGCTGCTTTTTCTCAGTCTCCTTTGCCAGTTCCTTCTCCTCTACCAGTCATTAAATGTTCCTCAAGGCTGATATATATCCAGGCAAATATAAACAATCTTATCGTTCTCTTAATTTATTTAAAATAGATTGATCACTTAAAGCAAAAGTTATAACATTGCCTTGTGGGGTTTATAATGTATGTAAATGTAATACTTATGACAACTGTAACAAAAAGGATAGTGGAGGGGAGGTTAATTGGACCTATGTGGTTTCAAGGTTTTACATTTTTCATGAAGTGGTCCAATATTAACTCTAAGTAGACTGAGAAGTTAAGGATGTATATTGTTATCTCTGGGAAACCATTAAAAATAATACAAAAGCATCTAGCTAGAAAACCAACAGCTGAATGAAAATGGAGTTTGTAAATATTGAAATAATTCAAAAGAGACCTGAAAGAGAGAATAGAGACACCAATTATAGATAAGACCAATAGAAAACAAATAATAAAATGGTAGACCTAAATGCAACCATATCCATAATTATATAAACTTCATTTTAATGAAGTCCAACTTCTCAATCTTTGCCTTTATGAATTGATCTGTTTTGTATAGTTCTCTAAGTAGTATGGCTGAGAATGCATCTTCAGGACTAACTTCAAAGCCCATTTTTACAGCAAATACATTGTGCTGTTTCCCATTATCTGTGTTTCAGGAGATCTGCATCTCAATCTTAGGTATAGAGGACTGTGAAGGAAGTCTGGAAAAGAGAAAAATCCCAAACTTCCTCTTAAGAAAAGAAATCCTAAGAGCCCTGAAGTGCCTAACGAATCTAATAATACAAGGGGTTGCTTCTGTTTTTGGAATGACTTACTGCTCCATTGCCCAGGGGGTGATACAAAGTCCGTATCTAGGACACAGCTGTTTATGATGTGAATTTTTCTCTCTAGGAGGACTCAGTAAAACAAGAACTAGATGGAGCCACCATCAGGCCCACAGCAACACTAGTGTCACTGTAATCATTACTTCTGGAGATATCCAGACAGTTTAGCACAAGTTAAATTAAGACAGCGAGATACTTTCAGAGCACTGAATACCACTGATCGATTTTTGCTCTGAATTCAATAATCAATGAACATGTATATTAAGATTCCCTGCAAGTTCTTGACCTTTTTCTCCCATCCTCATACTACCTCTTGCTATATTCTTATGTCATCTAGTCCTAAATTCCATTCTGTTAAACTAATCAGCAATTATCCTAGGACTTCGGGTTTCTCTTTTCACCCCAAATCCTTCAATGTCCCTGAATCTTGTTTCCATGGGAACAACAAGAATTTGGTTCTGTGGCTTTTTATTTGATTTCCTTACCTGTAACTTACCCTGTAACACACTGAAATATGACTTTTACCCCCTCTCCAAGCCCAACACACTCCTTCATAGTGGAAACTGATCTTCCAAGGTCATCAAAGACCTCCATGTCACTAAACACAGTGGAAGATTTTCGGTCACTATGTCTCAACATTATTTAACACTGCTGACCATTTTCTTGTTCTTGAGAAATTATTTTCCCTCGGCTCCCCTTATACTCATCCTTCTGGCTTTCCTCTTACTTCTCTGGCTGCACATTTCCAATCTCCTGTTCAAGCTCTTTTTCCTCTCTCTGTTAGGTGTTGGTATTTATTTGGGCTCTGTCTTAGATTCTCTGCTTTTGTCAGTGTACACAATTTTCTAGCACAATTACAACTGCCCACATTGGCTGAAAATGCCTGCTATATGTTGGTGACTTTTACATCTCTGTGTAAAAGTCTTAGAATATTCTAAGTCTCTTCTCTAAGCATGATACAAGTCTGTTGAAATGTCTGTTGGGCATGTCCATTGGAAACCCCCTTCCCCAAATAGCTCACACTCATCATGCTCAAAGTTAAATTGCCACCTTCTCACTTACTACCACAAACCTGCTCTTCCTCTTCCTATTGTCTGTTTCAGTGAGTTGTACCACCAAATACCTAATTGCAGTACCTAATTCAGAAACCTGAAGGTCTTCTTTGATTCCTTTGTCTCCCTGATATACACTCCCATTCAATCAACCATGAACCTTATTGACTATAACTCTTTCTCTCCCTCACATCTGGCTATTTCTCTCAATCTGCACTGCCAGCACCATGGTTCAAGCCACCAGTATCAATTGCATGAATTATCACAAAACCTTCATAGTTTGTCTCTTTACCGCTAGTCTTACTCTCACTTAAATCCACTCTTCACATTGCTGCCAGATGCATCTTGGTAATATCCAAAGCACTGAGCCTTTCAGTGGTTGCCCATTGCATTAGAGGAAATTTAAAACTCTTTACAATAGAGTCTAGTTTCTTAGAATCAGGAGAGCATGTGATTACCTGGTTTTAAACCTTGAATCTGCCAATCATAGCTAGGTGATCTGGACTATTGGGTTAACGTCACTGAGCCTCTGTTTCCTTATCTGTGAAATGACAATAATAATAATAATAATAGTAAGGAGAAGGAGAAGAAGAAGAAGAAGGAAAAGAGTCTCATAGTGTGTTGTGAGGATTTAATACATATGCACATGAAAAAGTAAGTAAAATGTTTTCTGCCTCATAATTAAATAAATGGCTATTGTCTTCATTGTTGTTATTGTTATTATTCAATAAATATGTTTTGAATTTTTACTATGTGACAGGAACTATGGTAGATAATAGCAATGCTATTTTGAACAGAATAGACAATGTTACAGCTCTCAGAAGAACTGATTTACAATCTAGCCACATTTCTTGCCTCTCACAAATTTGCACTCTAAATTGTACTGTTGTAGTCCCATTATATTCTGTTTTTCTTTGCTTTGGGCATTTTCCTATGCTCTTCCCAGCTCAGAAAATACTTTCTCCCAGCCCTCCCTCACCTGTGTAACTCCCTATTCTTCAAGTCTCAGTTTTATAGCAGGAAGACAGAGAGATCGTGACACCGAGACTATTATGGGAAGTGGCACTTTATTATGCTGGCCGGCCCAGCGGGCTCGAGGGGCTAATGCTTCCAGATCGAGCCCCCCAGAATGGGAGAAGTGGGGTCTTATACCCTTGTTTAGGTAAGGAAGAGGGTCGTGTTGAGTGATTACATATTTCCTTTGGAATCTTACAAGGTTGATTTTTCAAAGAACAAATGGTTTTCAGGAACTGCAGTGTTGTAAACCATCAACTTCAGAAGAGGGGTTTTGAATAAGTCTGTGAATTAGTTACTCTTTTGCATTTCCATGAAATTACTAGTCTCTGGACATTTGGCCTTTCTTAAACAAAACCTGCCTGGTGCCTGGCAGGTCTTTAAAGCTTGCAGCTTGCCTTTCCAAAGGAAATACCTTTAATGCTACCAACCCCCCCCCCCTTTCTGCCACATCAGTTTAAATGTCATCAGTTTAAATGTCATTTCCAAGATTCCCATAACTGAATTCATTTCCCCTTATTTCTTAGATCTCCCCCAACTTAGTCCATTTTACTGGCTTACATATGTGTATTGCAACACACTCGAAACACCAAAAGGCGGAGGAGTCTATAGGTCTTGTTTATCAGTGTCTCCCCAATATCAAACATAGTGTCTGACACATGTTGGTATTAAGTAAATACTTGTGAAAGGATATAAGGGAGTTAGTAGCAGTCACAAGGATGCTTTTGACATAATGGCATTTTTTTTAAGAGGAGGAGAAATAGGATACTTACCAATAAATTGATGGTCACCTTTGTAAGTTGCATTCTATAAGCTAAAATGTCTTCAGCATCTCAAATGATCATCTAGAACGTTTTTACATTTGGAAGACAGAGTGGGTAATATGTGTAGAAGATATCTAGCAGCTATTGCTAACATGTAATTCTACACACTTACTGTCATTCAACTTCATAGTAATGGAAAGACTATTTTGAATAAAGACTCACAAGAGTAATTAATGTTAGTCAAATTGTTAAAAAAAAAATAGCTATCATGTAGTCTGAGATACTGGCATTCTACCCTAAAGTAGACCCCTAGACTCCTATCTTGGTGAGGAAACATTTGCATGGGTCTCTCCTAAGAACAATTAGTGTTATAGCTCTACACACTATTGCAAGAGAGAGTAATAGTCTGTGCTGCTCAGATGAATTTCAGAAGTGATTAGAAACATAAGTGGGCTGTCTGACCAAAAAGTCTCCTAGCCATAGAGAGAAGCATACTAAAGCCAGCAGTGACAAGTCTACCAAAAGTTGGCAAACATTCTCAACCAAGTTCTGGCATTCATCTAGTTTCCTAGTCGCTAAGGTATCTCAATGTTTTGAAAGATATATTCACATATGACAAGCACTTCTGACTGTAAAATAGTCCCAGAGGGCATTACAATTGAATCATGTTATAGTTCACAAACCCCTTTTGTTAGGGTCATCTCTCTGGGGCCTCCAAAAATGTTAGGGTTACACACTCCTAGCGGGGCCTCCAGAATGTTAGGTCAGGCCCAGTGGGAGTATGGTTATCTGGTGTGCGATCTGATGCAACATTAAAGATGCAAAGAATTGCACAGAAGTTAGATTAGAAAATATAGTTTATTTAAGGCCAGGCATGGTGGCTCACGCCTATAATACCAGCACTTTGAGAGGTTGAGATGAGAGGATTGCCTGAGCCCACGGGTTCGAGACCAGCCTGGGCAACTTGGTGAGACCTCATGCATACAATAAATCAAAAAATTAGCCGGGCATGGTGGTGCATGTCTGTAGTCCCAGCTACTTGGAAGGCTGAAGTGGAAGGATTGCCTGAGCCCAGCAGGTCAAGACTGTGGTGGCCTTGAGCATGCCACTGCACTTCAGCCTAGGACACAGAGTGAGACTCAAACTCAAAAAAAAAAAAAGAAAAAGAAAATATAGTTTATTTAAAAGTAAATTAGAGAGAGAAAGAGAAGATTTACCTCCCCAAGGTAGAAAAGAGAGCCAAAGCCAGGAAACATGGCCTCACCATAGCTCAAAGAACACGTGGCCACACCATAGCTTAGCAAGGCAATGGCCAAAATGGCTGCTCATGGTTGAGTCCTTTTAACCATTTCCTTTGGATGGAGGAAGGTCATTAAGGAGATTGGGTGGTGGTCTGCTCCATGTCATTATAAAGGGGCAGGTAAGCACAGGTACTGACAGACAGCAGATGGGTGGGTTAATAACATGAGTCTTCAATCTTGAGGTAGCCAGACATTAGTATCCCATGCCCTCAGGTGGTGGGGTAGATGGGAGGAGATAAAGGGAGGGGGTTTTCCTGCAGGAGACTTTGTCAGACATTTGTAATCCACAAACTCCTTGACCAAAAAGTGGTCTGTTATCATTTCTATGGCTCTGTCCTTGTCTTGCATATGATGGAGATTTGCCGAAGGGGTAGGGTAGGCTGCCACTTGGCCTGCAGTAGAATGTCTGAACGCTTTCTAAAACCTGTCTATTGGAAATTTATTTATGTCTAACCTTTGCTAGATTCAAAGCGTGTCAGTCAAAGCACAAATGGCTATGTTGGTGCAAAATGTGAACTAAGTTTATTCTAAGTTTCTCAGGGTCCCTCCTTTTGCCTTTCTTCAAAAAAGATCTTTCTAGGATGATCAATATTTAAAATAATTAAAAATAGACCTTGTCTCCCTAGCTCCATTCTAGGCCCCTCAATGCAATGGCTCCTTAGGGTAGAGTAGAAAGATCACTGTACTAGCAATCAGAAAACAGACCCAGAATCTCAAAGTAGAAATGGAACATACAATAAATCAGTCCAACCATCCACCCTGTACTTGGATTCCCTTCTACAATAAGAACCCTATGGGCTCTTTCCCCCACAGTCTTTAATGCTCTTGGGCAAGTGACTTTCCCTTGGTAGCCTTCAGTTTCTTCATCTATAGGAAAAGGAGTTGGAGTAAATACTCTCCAAATCCTTCCACACCATGAAAATATGTTTCAATAGTACTTAAAACACAGGAATTCTGACTCAGAATGCAAATCATGAAAACTGTTAAGTTCTGTATTCTATACAACCTGTTGTGCAAAGGAATTTAATTTGAGGAATCCTATAGGATTGTAGGTAGTTTCAGAAATAATAAAACCACTGAATTTTCAGGCAAAACTGGAGCAATCTTCTGGTAAAGGAGCCAAGATGTTCGTTGGTTGGTTGGTGGTTGGTTGGTTGGTTGGTTGGTTGGTTGGTTGGTTGGTTGATGGTCGGTTGGTTGCTTGGTTGGTTAGGTTAGCTTGTTGTTTTACTTTAGAATGATTTATCGCAACATTTTGCATTTAAAAGGTAAATCCTAGTGTCTTCTTGTAAGATTGTTTTGGGAAGGAAGTGATATTCTTGTCCCAATTTTGTCTGCTCTAGAGCACTCCAGACCTCCTTTGAGTATTTGAATTTGGAATAGATTTTCTTTGTCTTTCTTTCATGTTTTAAACCTTAATCTTCTCTGGCTCTTCCTAATAAAAACTATTAATGCTCAGTACATGGACATCCAAGTGGTGTATAAGAGGTCCCAGTACATTATCTTCCAAAGTTTCTTTGTAATATAAAGATTTTTTAAAATGTGTTGTTAAAAATTACCAGTACAACTTTTATTAATGAAAAGACTGGCATGAAATGCCACTAAGCAGCACACTGGCAATTGCTTTTCTAATGAGCCTGCCACTTTAATAGGGCAGAGATGGGAAACTGAATGATGACTTAGATTCTACTCTTTTTTTCCAACCGTTTTCAGAATTCTTGTGAGAATACCCATACCTGAAAGGTGGAATCAAAATTTCGCTTAAAATTCTTTTTAGTATGTTTATTTATTAAACTAAAAATTCTGAAATCATTTATATGTATGCAGGGTGTATACATGTGTGGATGTTGCAGAGAGTCAGGTCTCCCACTCTGAGGGAAGAAAAAAAAAACAAAGAATGGGAGAAGACAAGGATATATCAATATGACACCCTCAGCAATAATACTACATTAGCAATGAGCATATTTTGTATCTAAATCTTGGTTTCCAAATACCATCCTCATTAAAAGGAACTATGACTTCTTGGAGAAATGGCAGATGCCAGGACTAAGAAAGATACAAGATGAGCCTAGAGTAGGTTGTCTTAACAGAAAGTAAAAGAAAAGAAAAGAAAAATTGAGGGAAAGCATTTTGAAATAACCAGCTTGCAAGGAACCCAATCCCACTGCACCCACCCCCAGCAAATCTGGCACAATTTGAGCAACAAAATAAATAAAGAAGGTAATGAATAACCATTAATAAAATAGAAATCCACTGATCCATAGTGATGAAGAAAAACAGAGAGAAACAGAAAGGGAAACGGTTAGAATGTCAACTGACAAGTATGGAGGGAGTGGTAGATTTAGAAAGACGTCATTTTGTAAATAGCATTGTAAAAGCTGGTTCAGGCAAGAATTCTCCATTGATGTTAAATGCAAGGTGGGGGGATAAATGAGAAACAAAGAATGGGAGAAGACAAGGATATACAGAATGCTTGCATGATTGTAAAATGTCTCCTTACATTTTCTTTATTAGTTGCAAAGGAAAAATAGTAACTACAGTGGAGAAAACACGTGACACTTTGATCAGTTCATCTAAATTAACCTCATTAGTGAGGGGCAGACAGACAGTATGTGCCCCTGAATTTGCTTTCCTGAAACAGACTCAGCACCATTTTTATAGTAAGGAGGAAGACAGTCTCACTTGAATCTAATTATGAAGAACATCAGAGAAAACTAAATTGAAGCACATTCTATAAAAAAAAAAAAAAAAAAGAACCTGAACGAAATATTTTTGTATGCCTAACCCCTAACTGTACCCCACAATAACATAATATAATAAAATAAAATAAAAATAAATAAAATAAAAATAAAAACCACAAAAAAAAAAGAATCTTATAGAAGAGCCATTCTAGAAGGCTGCAAGTCTTACCTGTTCAACCACCATAACTGATAGTCATTTTCCTCCCTCCCAACTTTGTGTGAATTTTTGGTTTGTCAAAAATCCCCTAGAAAAATATCTAATTTTCTTTGGAATTGTTTAAAAATGTGAATTGCTTACAGCAGACATGCTATGACACAATTTTTGTGTTGTAACACAGTTTAATATAAAATTTATTCTGATGGTATTTATTCTTTTTTAAATGTATTATAAGATGGTTTAATATTATGGAAATAATTTTATAACATGCTATTATGCAAAGAACCCCGATTAACAAAACACAAGTATGAGAGCATTTTTTGTTGGGGTGAAAGTCACCATGTGAGTCATTTTAAAATGAACACTTTAGTAGCATTTAATATAGTTACAAGGTTGTGCAACATTTACTACTATCTATTCCAAAACATTTTTATTATTTAGGGTTAGGTATGGTGGCCATCTCAAGAGCAAGCCCTGTTCCTATCAGCAGTCATCTATTCTTATGGCAACCTTTTAAACAATGCAAATACTTTTGGTATCATGTAAGGAAAAATAAAATACTAAGTTGTCGGCTTTGTCAATCTTTATAGAAACGTGAGAAGCTAGCAAGGATCAATAACAAACTAATTAAAGAGAAACAACAGAAAACGTATTCCAATAGATACCTTAAGTTTTTGTAACTGAAGACTTCAAATAATAGCATCAAGAACTTCTTAATCAAGGGTAATTCTGTAACTATTTTTTCCTTTGACTTTCTGATTACTGATATAACTATTTTTAATTTATTGAACACCGAGTTGTTAAATTGACTTATGCTGCTTAAAGTTCATGATTAGCTGTGTTAATCGAGAAAGGAGAAAAATTTACATTTTTATAAGTCTCTAAAGTTCTCATTCCCAGGAGATACCCATTTGTTAACTTTATTAAATAAGTATAATGTACCGGACCTATTTTAAATTTCTTTAAAACCCAAACTTAAATTATATTTTAGAAATGGACTAAAGGACACCTTAGGATTTCTTGGCTTACTTTCTACTTGATTTTAGTTTGAATGTGGTTCAGCATCTCAAGTGTTTCACCCTAATCTTAAGTGAATGATTGGCATTCAAACACTTTATTACATTTGAATGCTTATTACTTAAAGAAATCCAAGAAAAATTATTTTATAAATTAAATAAACATGTAACACTGAAATGATTAATTTCTTTTTTTAAGATAAAAGATTTATCTACCAGAAACTCAAATGCGACAAAAGGAAAAAAACAAACAGTCCCATTAAAAAGTGGGAAAATACATGAACGGACATTTCTCCAAAGAAGATAAATGGGCAGCCAACAGACATATTAAAAAGTCCTCAGTCTCACTCATCAGAGAAATTCAAATCAAACCCACATTGAGATACCACTTAACCCCAGGAACAATGGCCATCATTAATAAAATTAACAACAACAGATACTGGTGAAGATGCAGAGAAAAAGGAACACTTCTACACTACTGGTTGGACTGCAAACTAGTGCAATCTCTTTGGAAGACAGTGTGGTGACTTCTGGAAGAACTAGAAATTGACCTCCCATATGACCCAGCAATTCACCAATTAGGAATGTACCCAGAGGAATAAATCATTCTACAAAAAAGATATCTGCACATGCATACTTGTTGCAGCTCTATTCACAATAGCAAAAACATGGACCCAACCATGCTGCCCACCGAAACTGAAATGGATTTTTAAAAATGTGGTACATACACATAATGGAATATTGTGCATCCATTAAAAAAGACAAACATATGGACTTCGCAGCAACTTGGATGGATTTCGAGTCGATCATACTCTGTGATCTATCACAGAATCAAAGAACAGAGTACCATAAGTTCTCAGTCATCAGTGGACATTAAACAATTATTATAATACTATAAGAAAGGGATTTGCAGTATTGGAAAACTGCCAGGGGAGAGGCATGGGATTGGCAGTTGAGGGAAACTGCCAGGGGAGGAAGGGGCACACCTCATCAACAAGGGTACCTGCATAATGAATATTTGTATACCTAACCCTGAATTTTACCCCACATTTTGAAAGAAAAAAAAAGAATTTTACATCTCACCTCTTAAATAATCCCAAATTCCTTCATTTTAAGAAAAATTAACAATAAAGTTTATATATTGATTTAATTTTTTAAAAGTTGGCAGAAGGCATAAATAGACACTTCTCAAAAAAAGATATACAGGCAGCCAACAGCCACATGAAAAAGTGCTCACCCTCACTCATCATCAGAGAAATGCAAATCAGAGAAATGCAAATCAGAGAAGTGCAAATTGAGATACCACCTAACCACAGTAAGAGTGGCTATTTTAATAAGACAAAAATCAACAGATGCAGGTGAGGATGTGGAGAAAAGAAAAAACTTCTACATTGCTGGTGGGGAATGCAAACTAGTTCAACCTCTATAAAAAACAGTATGGTGATTTCTAAAAGAACTAGAAATTGATGTTCCATATGACCCAACAATCGCCCTATTGGGAATATACCCAGAGGAACTCAAATCATTCCACAAAAAAGACACCTGCACATGCATGTGTATTACAGCACTATTCACAATAGCAAAAACATGGTATCAACCATGCTGTTCATCAAAACTGCACTGGATTTAAAAATGTGGTACACATACATGATGGCATATTACACAGGCATAAAGAAGGACTTTACAGCAACTTGGATGGATTGAAAGTCTATAATGCTCAGTAGTCTATCACAGAAACAAAAAACTGTGTACCGCATTTTCTCACTTATAAGTGGACCCTGAACATTTACTGTAATGCTATAAGAAGGGAATTGGCAGTGGTGGGATACTTCCAGGGGGGCGTTGGGAGGAGGGACACAACATCAATAAGGGTATCTGATCTCAAACCAGGTGAAGTCGAGATCAAAGGGGGACCAAAACTTTACCTGTATGATGACCATTTGTATATCTAACCCTGAATTGTACCTCACATTTTAAAAATAAAATTATTTAAAATTTGAAAACAAACAAAAAAGATAAAAGATTTTGGGGGGGGAGCTTAAGATGGTGGCTGATGGGTTGTGCTGCAAAAATCTTCATGGAGGCAAGTGACAATAAAGTCCCTCCACGTGAGTATGCAGGTGATGGTGGGAGTGTGGAAGTCCATCTGAGGGGATACTCGGCTGGATACACCTGGGTTCCCCCTCTGAGGGCAACTGCAAACTTCCACCACCCTGAAATTAGAACTCATTTCCCAAGGAGGCTGCAGAAATGTCTGCTGTGGGAACGTGCCTGAGAAAAGCCTGCTGAAGTCACCTGCTTCCCACCACCTGGCACCCGTCACACACCATCGCCTGGCATACCAGACCTGCTGGAGTGCAGGATTTGATTTTTGGAGAGAGAGCATCGGGGGAATCCAGAGAGAGAAATACTTGCATGGTTGGAGCCACCCACTGCTGCCATTCTCCAGGCAGAGATTTGCATTGCTCTGGCTAGCTACCCCCACCAGCCTCCAACCTGTTGCCCAAGCAACACACAAACTATTTCCCCTGGCGATCCCTTACCATTCAAATAGAAGGGAGACCTAACAAGGTGCTGGTAGGGGGTGCCAATGCAACCCTGAAAGCCGATCTCTGTGAATGACAGCACAACTACTCAGGGCAGGATTGTGGTCCAGAAGAAACATTCTAAGAGCACAAATTTCAGAGGGACCAGAGAATGGTAAGTTCCAGGCGCCTCATCCCCAGTCTGACCAACCATGAGACAAAGGGTGTGGCCAAAAAAGGACAAAGAAGAACTCCAAAGAGATCAGTGGTGAGTACTGGTTGATACAAACCCCCTCCTCTCCAGCAATCCTCTGAATGCCAGACCCACATAGCTGGCCCATGACTGAGAGACACAAATCCAGATGAAGCCTGGACATCAGTGGCAATAGGAGAACCCCATTTCAGGATAGGCCTGGATGGGGCAACCTCGTGAGAGTACATATCTGGGAAATAGACTATCCTGTACATCCCCACCAGAGATCTCCCTGATCATAGGAGAGTAGGAGAGGAGGACTGCAGCCCCACCCATCTCACCGCCCCTCCTCCTTCTCTGCTCCACTCCCTGAGAGGAAAGTGAAAGAGGTGTCTCTGCAGGAGAGATCTGATTAGAGAAGAAACTACAGAGTCCGCCACAAGAGGACAGGTTTTTTTTCTTTGTTTCTGTTTTTTGTTTTGCTCCTTTTTTTAATCTGAATTATTTTTTAATTTTAAAATTTTTCTGTTTGTCAGTTCATCTATTTTAAAAACATGTTTCATTTGTACATGAATGTGTATGTGAGGCTTTGAACTGCATCCTCTCCCCCCAATTTTTTTTCTTTCTTTCTCCATTTCTTTAAGCTTTTATTTGTCATTCTCTATATGTTTATCTTTTGATTTTCCTGTTTATCTTTGCTTTTTGGATCTTCTGGAATTTTTTTATATTCATTTTATACAATTCAAGAGGTGTGTCAATATATGTGTGAGGTGTGAGTGTTCCACCTGAATCGCCCCATCTTTTCTCTCTCTCTCTGTTTCTTTTTTCTTATTGTTACCCCTTTGGTCTTTTTGCATTTCTTCTCTATTCACTTCTTACTAAGCATGTGTGTGTGTGTTTAGTTTTCTTGAGATTTTTCTGTTGTGTTTTTTTGTCTCACTGTTATTATTGCAGATTGTTTTGTGCTGTAGGTTGACTTCTGCTTTGCAACATCATATGGAGTGGTGATGGGGAGTGTATCTCAGAAAAAATGCACCACAACAAGTGAACATTTTAAGTTGCAAGTGGTGTCTAACTCCTTGCACCACATTACTTGGATTTCAAAAACTACAAGACACAGCAAAGTTTCCCATCCACCATCCTATTCCAAAATAAAACAAATCCAGAACCCGGATCAAGGAAGAAGAGAGGACTGAGCAAACATCAGAATGAGAAACCTCTCCCACTGACATTGAATAACAGAACTAAAGAGGATTAAAAAGCAAGATATCTGTCACAAATGAGGAAAAGTCAAAGGAAAACCTCAGGCAATTCCAAATCTACAAAAGGCAAAACTCCTTGATGCCCAAACAATGGAAATCATCGACTGGCCCCAGAATATGATAGGGATCAGGGAATGGTTGGAAAGAGTGACTAAGACTCAAGAAAGACAAGATGCAACACTGAAAGAACTTATAACAGAGATTCTGGCAATAAAAAATATTCATTGAGAAAATAAATAATAAGATGACAAGCATGGAAAGCAGAATCAATCAAGCTGAAGAAAGAATTTCAGAACTTGAAGACCATAACATGGAATTAACCTGATCTGTAAAAAAAAAAAAAAGGAAAAGACTCAGAAAAAAGAAACAAAGCCTACAAGAGATGTGTGATTATATCAAGAGACCAAACCTACACCTGATTTGTATCCCAGAAGAAGAAAGGGAAAATGAGAACAACTTGGAACAAGTATTCCAAAAGGAAATCCAAGAAAACTTTTTCCATCTCACCAGAGATGTGACCAGCCAAGCACAAGAGATACAGAGAACTCCCACAAGACATCAAATGAGAAGACCAATCCCGAGATCATTGTAATTTGCCTACACAAAATAGGCACAAAAGAAAAAATCCTAAAGGCAATAAAAGAGAAAGAACAGACTACCTACCGGGAAAATCAAATCAGACTAGCAGCAGATCTTTTGGCAGAAACACTACAAGCAAGAAGGGATTGGAGACCTATATTCAAAGTTCTCAAAGATAAGCAATTTAAAACCAAGAATTTCCTATCCAGCCAAGCTCAGCTTCATCAGTGATGGAGAATTACAATCCTTCCCAGACATCCAATCCCTAAGATATTATGCAGCTTCCCGACCAGCTCTACAGGAGACAGGTATTAAGCACAGAAGAAAGAAAAAAATGTGAGGGTTTATCCCTGTCATAGAGATTTATGGAGTTGTTGTTTTTCCACTTGATATTTTATCTTTCTTTTGGTTTTGGGGTTGGTTCATGTGTGCTTTATTCCTTTTCCCGTACTTTTGTGAAGAATGTTTGTCTTTTTTCCTTTTCTTCTGTG
>CAUYQG010035912.1:0-25569 GCA_963574415.1 Tarsius wallacei | reverse complement strand
CAAGTCCTGCAGTAGTTTGCCATAATCAGAAGTGTCTGGATGCTGATGGTAACCACTCTGAGTACTTCTTGTAATTGCAGAAGTCAAATGTGGCTTGTATTCATCTTTTGTTATTGGTATATATTGAGTATCACAATTTTAATACAATTTTTTCCTTTCTTAAAACATGTATACATTTTTTGGCACCCTCTGTATTTAAGGGCCTGTATGTTATATGTGATCTAATCCCAGATGAGAAAGAGGTCCCCGGGAGCTAGGATACCTGGAGGGCATTCCACAAAGGCTAAGGGAACTGAACTGGCTCTGAGAGATAGGCAGGAACAACATAACCAGGAAAGTCAAGGGGATCAGGTAAGGATGTCATCATTGGAAACAGAAATACCCAAGGTCTTTGAGGAGGCCTCAGAGGAACAGAGTGCTCCTTCTGCTTAGAAGCAGTAGAAAAAAATGATAATAGCTACCACTTATTCAGAGCTTATTACAAGAGGTATTTTGCCTATATTAACTCATTCTGTTCTTAGACCTCTATAAGTTAAAATATTATTATTATTATTATCATCCCCATTTTACTGATGAGGAAACTGAGGCACAGAGAGGCTACTTGCCAAAGGTCACACAGCAGAGGTAAGATTCTAGCACAGTGAGCTTGACACCAGAGCTTATATACTAACCACTGTGCTGAAATAAGGCTCCAGAGAAAGGATAGGAAACCAGCCAGATTTTTTTCCTGAGAATTGGGATAAGCTGGTGAGAGTGATATTTGTGGAAAATTAGCTAGTGATGGAGAGATACGCACAGCCAGAAAGACAGAGAAGAGACCGTTGCAGTAATCTAGTTGTGAAGAGTGGGATTCTGAAACAAGACAGCGGCAGTGGGGATAGAAAGGAAAGGTAAGACCAGCCAAGACTGAGATCTCCTCACCAAAAAAATATTTATCCAATGCTGCCCCACATAGCACACTGCACACCTCTCTCAATCTTGTAATTGCCTTGAACTGCGTATGCATTGCTTTTCTTTAGGCCAGGTGTCTTCAGGTCTCAGTGACTTTCATTCATTTCTCTACCTTGACCCTGACACACAACAAGCATTCAGTAGGCTTGATAACTGACTCCAAAGTTTCTAGCCAGGAGCTCTTGAAAGCCTGGCAGGAGCCCTGCTTGAAATGGGCATCTCACTGAAGAAGCCATTTTGAAGAGAGTGGGCGGATGGAGAATGCGTCTTTGGGCACACTGGGGCTGAGGGGCCTTGGGGACGTGTGAGTGGAGATGTCCTGTCAGCGGCTGGAAATGTGGTCTGGGGCACAGGAAAGGGTCATGGCTGAAGAGGTCGATGTGCACGTCATTTGCAAAGAGGTGCTAATGAAACCATGAGAATAGACAAGCTCATAGAGAGGGAAATGGCAAAGCAAAGGGGCAGGGGCTGAAAGAAGCCCATTGTTGGAGAATGAGAGCAAGGAGAGGAGCCCATGAAGGAGCAGCCCAGGAGGTAAGAGGAGAAGAGCAGGGTCAGGTTATGGGGCGCCCCTTTCTTTGGGAGCTGACAGACACACTTATCAGCTGGCAAAGGAACTCACAATCAGGGCCCAGCTTCCCCACCCTGAGATCTTTCTGCAGAAAATTATCCCTTAAGCGAATGACAAAAGTCAAGATAAAGATGAACTCAGGTAGCCCCAGGTGTAATTTCAGGGACCCAGCAAGGTCCCCCTTTGCCTGAGGATGTCTGCAACCCCTCCATCTAACCTTCTTTCCTTTAGCCTAGGTTTTGGTTTTAGTGAAGACAGGTTGCGCCTCCCAAGAAGAGCATGATCACTTGGTTACACCTGAAGGTGAATGAAGGCTCTGCAAGCAGGTTTTGGGACAGTGTCCAGGGACAAGTGACAGGTCATTGGGCTCAGGAAGGCACAAAGGGAAGAGGTAGGATAAGCAGCAAATGTTATACATTTCATAATCGATGATACTAAAACAGGCATCGTACTGTGGATTATCAGCCATTTCCCAGCATTTACTTATTGACTGACTGGTCAACAGGGCAGCAACAAAATTCAAGTAAACCAGCAATGGCAGTTCACTGGGGCCAATCAACAGTCTACGTGCAGTTAAGGTTTTTTTTTTTTCCCCAACATGTCTACTGGATGGAGAATGCAGACTCTGGGTCCCAGGCAAGACCGCACACTTTTCACTTGCAGTGTTCGGTGCAGGCAACTGCAGCAGGATGAGAGCCAGACAGGAGCTTGCACAGCTGACCCTCCAGATAGGCAGGCGAAACCTGCATAGGTCAGTCTGAAGTACTGTGGGAGACTCAAGGGAGGCAGTCCTGGAGAGCCTGGGGGAGAAATAGTCATCTGGGCCTGGAAGGATGCAGAGAACTTTGGCAGGGACCAGGGCCTCCAGTCAGTGGGGCAGAGAACAGTCTGGAATGACTGAGGGGAAGGGACAGGAAACAGCTGGCTGCAGGAGGCTGACTGGTCCCTGGCTGAGGAAGGCCTTGAGTGTCAGACTAAGAGACAAGACCTTGAGGGGGCTACAAATTGAAGTTCAGAAATGATGAGCTTCAAGCTAGGAAAAAAGTGCCTATGCTGCATGGAACATGAAACAGAATTCATATCCCAGCTCAGCAGCTGAAAAACTCTGGTATCTGGGCATGTTGTTTAGCCTCAGTCTATAGGTCAGGGTATAGTAGGAATTTCAAAGATTGATTAATAGGACTGAGCGAGATAGTACATATCAAGAGCTTAGCACAGTGCTTCTCACACACTGATAGCACAATCGATATTATCTGAATAACTGAAACTACTGTTTTTTAGTAGGAATATTAGGTAGATGAAGCTTCCTTAGGAACCCACCCCACTGGTACCTGACCCAAAGACTCCAGACTGAGACACCTCAAGAAGAATCTGCTGGACAAAACGAGTTCTTTCTCTGCTCATTGTACGCCAGCGGCTGGGTTAAACCAGACTTGGTTAAGTGGATAGGAGAGTACAGGGCTTAAGAATGTAGTGGGCACCAGGAGAGAGCAAGGAGAAGTGGCCCAAACTTTGCAAAGGTAGGGGTAGGGGTGAGCAACTTAGAAAAGGGACAGTGCAGCTGGGCTCGGTGGCTCAGCCTGTAATCCCGCGCTTTGGGAGGCTGAGGTGAGTGGATTGTTCAAGACCCGCCTGGGCAACTTGGCAAGACCTCATCTCTACAATAAATCAAAAAATTAGTCGGACGTGGTAGCACACGCCTGTAGTTCCAGTTACTTGGAAGGCTGAGGCGGAAGGATCGCCGAAGCCCAGCAGGTCGAGGCTGCAGTGGCTGGCAGCGGCCACTGCACTCCAGTCTGGATGACAGAGTGAGACTCCAACTCAAAAAAAAAAAAGGAAAGAAAAGGGACAGTGCGTGTAGCCAATAAAATAGAAAACAATTCAAAGACAAGGAAGCCTCTGTGGGAGAATTGCAGGATGGTTTGCTTGCTATTCCCTCCCCTGCCAGCCAGAAGCCTCCCGAGGGCAGGAACCACTCTGTCTTGCAACAGTGGTATCCCCCAGGGCTCTGCACCCAGCAAGAGCTCCAGGAACCTTCAGGAGACCTCACTGGTATATTTCACTGCCATCTTGTGGCCTTTTGGCTCTGACTGCTAAGGGCAGTGAAGTCCCCTTTTCCTTTCACACACTCCAGCCTCAGGTGGCCTCCCGTGGTGGCATTAAGTCAAGGTCCAGGAGTTTCCATACTCTTAAGGCATTTGGGTGTGGAATTGCAAAGGAAAATGTTCAGGCATTATAACACATGGTCAATTCTGTTCCAATGTTGTTAATCACACTAATGATAAGAACCAATATTTCCTGTACGCCTAATAAGTACCAAGCACTGTACTACGTACTTTGCTTATAGCACATTTTTAATCTGCACAAAATCCATTTTACAAGTAAGGAAGTAAAGTACAGAAAGGCTGAGTAACTTGCCCAATATCATTCAGTCAGCAAATTCCAAATGAGGGACCACTGATCTGGGAACCTATGCTCTCCTGGGATAAGGAGGCATGGGCCCATAGGAAGCAGGTCAGGCAGGCAGGGTCCTGGATGGGTGCTGGGTGGGAGGTTTTTGATGCAGCTGTGCTTGACCCAGGAAGTAAGAAAGGAAAATGCGGGCATAGCAAGTTGTGAATTCAGGGCCTCCTTGCACAAACGGCTTCCTCCCAGTGTTGCTCTAGACCTGCGCTGGAGATTGGCATCACTAGGAGAGGGTGGGGGGAAAGCGTGGGAGTCAAATGGAGGGCCTTGCCAATCCACCTGCTTTTACTGGAGTCTTTTTCAGTGTTAGAGAAACTCAAGGCTAACACTTAAAAAGCTAAATGCCCAAGGACAATTTGCAAGATTTTAAAAACTACTTTTGGCCTTCAGTGGCTGAGTTTTAAAGATGGAACTTGAAACACATTCTGTTCACAGAGGAACTGGGAGCACCCAGGCTCCCAGAGATGACAGAAATCAACCATTTGCAAAACTCCACTTCTATAGTATTCTAACCTGTAGGGTTTTTTTTTTCTTCTTTTCCCTACAGCAGTCAGGAAGGGAACGTATGTAAAAGACCTAGAAGGAAACACGTTTGAGAATCTGTTGACTAAAGTTATCTATTCTATCCCTGTTCCCTGTGAATATGGGAATATCATGATGACAAGAGGGTTAAGTCCTGGGGGTGGGGTATAGGGGAAATAGTCACCATGGCGGCAATTAATATGAGTCTCCAGTTAGAATGTTTCCAAAATTTCCTATGGAAAATAAGTTTCTATACATGGAAAAGAACCTGGCTGGGGTACTATTGATGTCCATTAACAGAATGCTTTTTATTTTCCTTAAGATAAGCATATAAGGCTGGGCACGGTGTCTCACACCTATAATCCCAGCACTTTGGGACACCGAGGTGAGAAGACTGCCTGAGCCCACAGGTTCAAGACCAGCCTGGGCAACTTGGCGAGAACTCGTCTCTACAATAAATCAAAAAATTAGCTGGGCATGGTGGTGCATGCCTGTAGTTCCAGCTACTTGGAAGGCTGAGGTGGAAGGATCACCTGAACCCAGCAAGTCGAGGTGCGGTGGCTGTGAGCATGCCACCGCCCTTCAGCCTAGGTTACAGAGTTATACTCCAACTCAAAAAAAAAAAAAGAAAAAGAAAAAGAAAAGAAAGATAAGCATATACTTCAGGTTTCAACTTTACATTAAAACTCCTATAAAGTAATCTCCTGGAATACATGTGGCATTTGCTTCTGCTTGTCAATCTCTGCACGTGCTCCGCCCCCCTGCACTTCACATATAATTCCTGATGTTATAGGAAATGACATCAATATGGAAGTAAACATACATCTGCTTTCAATATGTCATCGGTCCATGTTACATTTGGGGAGCATTTAACAACAGCAAAATTGGAACCTTGAATTCTGGAGAAATTTAAACTATGGAAATGTTGCAGAGTCAAGCTCACTAAGCTGCACACACCATTCATTCATAAACTGACCTTCAGAACAGAGCTCAGAGGTTTGAAGTCTAAACAAGGGGTGGAGGACACTAATTTGAGCATTTCTCACTCAAAGAAAATGTTCAAAGAAGTACAGACATTTGAATCTCTGCTACAAAAAGCCTGAAGTTTACTCTCCCCACTGTGACTCTTGGAAAATTAGGCTCCCCCACGGGATTGAGAGTAGAAAAAAGAGAATCCAGTTAAAATATCTCAGTTTACCCTTGCTTTGTCGTTTCTTCAAAGACAGTAATGGAAAGACCCTTAGGTTACTTTAATATTTCAAAATGCCTAAAGAATTTATTTTCCTTTGTTTTGGTTGGAATTATATCAACTCTGTGAGTGAGCATGGATTATAACAGATTAATGACGGGAGTTAGTGGTTGATACATCTTTAGGTTAACAACTAAATGGATTACTACCAAGTAAATGAAACCTGTTTCTGAAGAAAACCTTTCAAATGATGGGGTCTGTGAGGGGGAAATGAGTAACAGAGGCATTACTGATGAAAAGATGATGGGCCAGCCTTCTAATGGGAAGTAAATAAGGATTTTTCTCTCCTTTCAGATTAACTTTTATTTTGATGGTGCACATTTTATGTTCCAGAAATCTTGCTCAAAAGTTGTGTATAACATGAATTGTTGTTTTGCAATCTGGATGCTGGAGAGAACCAGAGAAGTAGATTTGGAAGTAAAAGATATTTAATTGAATTGGCTTTTGTTTTGACAGATGTTTTATACAGTACTTTGCCTGTTAAGAACAAGATGTTCCAATAAATATTGGATAAGTGGGAGAGAAAATTTACTACAAGGCCATAAATCAATTGGGAAGAGGTCGTAAACTGCAAGATTGGTGCTCAAAGCATTTATTAGATTATCAGAATCTACGATTGATCTGTAGCTTTATCTACCTTCCCTTATCCATCATTTTTATGGGACATGTGAAAGAGTTATAAAGGATAAATTGCATTTAAAAAATTAAAATACAGGTTTTAGACAAAGCACTATGCCAGAATATGGGACTAGATTAAAATAAGTGATAAACCAAGACAGATACTCAAAATAGAGATATCTGTGTCCCTTGAGAGGAGATAAGTACCAGTTTAGTAGGAAAAGAAACACTAAGACAGAGAAATCATGGAAGTTTTAAAATACAGAGGGGTCCCAGAGATTGTTCTGTCTGATTCCCCACCACCATAGTACAAACAAAGGAACCAAGGTCAGAAAAGTTAAGGGTCTTCTACAGCAAATGCAGTTCGTTAATGGCATCAAGGACTAATTCTGCTAAAGATAATGCAGAAGGTTTTGTGATTTTTTTCTTTTTAGAGAGAATATGTTTTTATTAACAGAGAAGTGTACAGCTTTAACTTAAGACTCTTACATGCCATAAACTCCTGAGAATAGAAATTGATTCTCATTTTTGCTACATTTTCTTGAGTGTCAATAGATATTTGTCTGCAGATGTCAGAAAGTTTTGGAGTCTCATCTTTGAACCTGGAGTGTGTGTTCCACACACCTGCTCTCACATGTTGGCAATGCAATGGTGGACAAGTGGACTAAAAGAAGGGGATGCAGTGTCACCACATGCAAGGCAAGGGTGACAAAAATCAAGAACATGGGGCTTGTGAATCACATCCTGCCGCTTGGGTGATCCAAGCCAGTTTCCTTTAGGGCCAAGTTGTAGGTGTTGCCTCAGTAGGAGGCGGGGTCAAACTAGGGTGGGGCAAGCCAAGTACGGGCGTAAACCTTAAGGTGGTTCTCACTCTCAGGACTATGCATGTACTGACCCTGAACTTCCACTCCCCTGAGAGTGAGTGCCTCCTTAAATTCTATGTCCTGCTGCTTTGCTCGCCAGAAAGAAGAGACCTGCCAAAGCAAGGGACGCGGGACAGCCTAAGGGAAGGGGGTACAGTGAGGATGCAACGTCTTAGCAACTAGTTCCTAAGTGCCCTCCTGCCCATCTACCACACGCTGGAGACACAAGAACTGAAGGACGGGAGGATGGGCAAGACAAGGCTCTGGAGATGCTTTCAGTCACATAGAGGAGGCAGGCGTGTGCAATCTTATAACATGGGCATGAACTCAATAATTCCCGCCTGTTAATTACTCCCAAACAGAGTGCTGTGGAGACACAGGAAAAATTGGGGAAGATATGTTGGAAGAGGTAGTATTTGAGTTAGCACTCAGAGAAACAAACGTGCTATTCACATGAGGAAAAGAAGACCAAGTGGGAGCATCATATGTGCCCAGGCACTGGAGTCTCCTCCAGGAGAGGCGGCAATGCCCAGGGGAGCTGGGGCTCACTTAAGGCCCAAAGGCAGCAGCTTCCAGAGGAAATGTTCCACCAATCTCCAGTGTTCTGCAAACTGGGGCTCTGATTATACAATGGCCAGATGAAATACAGTTATTACTTTTTTTTTTTTTTTATTAAGAGACAGGGGATCCCTCTGTTGCCCAGGCTGGAGTACAGTGGCATAATCATAGTTCACTGCAGCCTCGACCTGCTAGGCTCGGGCGATCTTTCTTCCGAGTAGCTGGAACTGCAGGTGCGAGCCACCACGCCCAGTTAGTTTTTTGATTTATTGTAGAGATGAGGTCTTACCAAGTTGCCCAGGCTGGTCTCGAACTGATGGGCTCAAGCAATCCTTTTGCCTCTGCCTCTCAAAGTGCTGGGATTATAGGCGTGAGCCACCATACCCAGTTTTTTGTTTTGTACAGAGGTGTAGTTTGCTATGTTGTGCAGGCTGGTCTCAAACTCCTGGCCTCCACCGATCCTCCCACACTGGCCTCCCAAAGTGCTGGGATTACAAGCATGAGCCACCATGCCTGGCTTAAATTTGAATTTTAAACAATCAACACATAATTTTTTAGTAGAAGTACAGTATGCCACAAATATTACACAGGAAATTATGCTTTAAAAAGTGTTATCTATCTGAAATTCAATTCTAACTGAATGTTCTATATTTTTATTTGCTAAATCTGGCATCTCTATCTGAATAAAGCCAGTAAAAACGTGAGGAGGGTGGAAGGGATGAGAAAATATTGAGGAAGGGGCCCAGGGAGCTTCACAGATAGATTCAGACTGTCATACAGCATGGCAATCCTCTGCTCTAAAGGAAAGAGATAGAAAGAATCCTAGAGCTGGAAGAGAATTCAGAGCAGCAGTTCTCAATCCAGGATGCACATTAGAATCTCTCAGGGGAGCTGTTAAAAACATCAGTGCCTGGAGTTCATCCTTAGAGATTCTGATTTAATTGGTTTCAGTGTGGCCTAGGTATTAGCATTTTTTAAAGCTCCCTGGGTGGTTCTAATGTCAAACAGAGTTGAGAACCACTGCTTTGGAGACCACTCAGTCCAATCTTTCAAGACAGAGGGCCAGATAGATCTTAGCTTAAGATCCACCTCTATCAATTCCTGGCTGTGTAGCCTAGATGATGCCTATTTCACCATCTGTAAAACGGGGATAATACTTGTTCCTACACTATAAGGTTGTTGTATAGATTGCCTAAAACTTCCACTTAGACACCACAGATTGAATGCATGCATTTAAATCCATTTTATCCTGAAGTCCTACTGAAATGATTGTAGAAGGATAAAATTGTACCAACCCATGCACCCGCTCACTAGTGATCCCCTGTTCTCAAGCAATCCCCCCACCTTGGCCTCGCAAAGTGCTGGGCTTACAGACGTGAACTGAAGTGTAACTGCCTGCAAAAGGGAAGAAGCGATACAAAGCAAGACAATTTACACTACTGAACCCTGAAAGATTCAGAAATGGAGGCAGTAAGATTTCCTATAAGTCAGCCTGCGGGGTGGACTAAAAACCCAGAGGATTCATTGATATGTGCTTAGGGAGTGGAGAGACCTCAAGGCCACTTCCTCTAACCCCTGCATCTGGTGGTGGCCCCTCTGCAGAGAGAAAGCAAAGAGGAGTTGACTCAAGGACACTCTGTAGACGCTCAAGGACACTCCAGGCTGCACAGTGAAGGAGGGGGTGAAGCAATGGATCCAAAATAGGAGGATGAAGTGAAAGACCACAGACTGAATGGGAGCATCCCAGCACTGCCTCCCAGTGCTGACAGCAGGGACACACCCCAAGGGCAGGAGACATTCTGAAGAACCTGAAAGATGGACAGACGCTGGCATGTGGGAATCTCACAAAGAAAGCCTGAGCACTCCCCTCACTCTAACTCACAGCACCTCCCCTCAACTTTTTAGGAAATTATCAACTAATACTAGAAAAGTTTCCCAGGATAGAAGAGATCAGAAGAGAGCCTCTACCATGGAGGACACAGAGATAATTCAGAGAGAATAAAATAATAAAGAAACTATAATAAACATGAATTAAAATATTACAGTAATTATCCAGGAGATTCGATATATGACTAATAAAAGTTTCAGCATGAGAAGATAGAAACTGGAAAAAAGGAAATTATCAACTAATACTAGAAAAGTTTCCCAGAAATCAAGACATGTGTTTCTAGATTGAACAAGTCCAACAAGTATCAAACCTCCTGACACCTCCACAAAATGTGGGGTGGGTGCTGACACCAAAGTATATCGTCATGAAACTTTAACAACCCAGAGATGTTTAAAGGTCCCAAATGTTGAGAGAAGAAAAGAGAGGGAGAGAGAGAAGGGGTGTGGGGTCAGGTACAAAAGATTTGGAATCAGAATGCCATCAAACTTCTCAGTAGTTAGAAGCTAAAAGAAGAGTCATGAATGCCTTCCAGACCCTAAAAAGAAATTATTTCCTGCTTAGAATTCCATATCAGCAAACTACGAGTCAAGAGTAAGGATAGAATAAAACCACCAGACATAAGAGGTATTTTAAAAATCTATCTTCTATGCTGCCTAATTACTACTTTTGTATTTGCTAGAAGATGTGCTCCATCAACACTTGGGAGAAAACCAAGAAAGACAGACATGGGATCCAGAAAGAGATCATATGCAGGAGGGATGTAAAGAGCATTTGCAGGGTGAGAGCGAAGGGAAGTCTCAGAATTTCCACATGTGGTAGACCAAGAGATTCATCGGCCCAGAGTGGAGTGGGACAGAGGACTCCAGCAGGGATGCCTCCAAAGGAGAGAGAACCGAATGATGGCTTGTTTGACTCATGTGACAATATGGAGAGGAGCTTTATGCTTCTGTTGGAAAGCTTGAGACTTCATTTTTTTTAGGCACATAGAAAATTAAGCAAATAAACAAAGTGATTATGGATTCTAAAACAAACGCAAGTAAAATAAAGAAAGCAATGTAATGGTATGATGCTTTGAAAATATTGTTAGTAGAAATGCAATTTATAGTCATTACCACATCAACAGTGAATATTTAATTTAAAATTCAGGAGGATGAGGGTAGCAGAAGTGGAGGGAGTGGAGAGGCTGTAAGAGCTAAACCACACTCTTCAGCCAGTAGAAAATGTCTATTTTTAAAAGGAAGCAATAGCACTATGAGCAAAGTATTTAGAAATCTGGAGATAAAAAACTGAGAAACAACTATAATAGTTGCTTTTAGGATGGGATGAAACTGAGGAAAGGACTGCTGTTTTTCATTATAAAACTTCTAGTTCCATTTGACTTTTTATACCATATACACGTATTTTCTTGATGTCGGTTCTAATACAGTGTTTTGCATTTAATAAGGGCTCAATGAACGTTGGCTACTATTATCATGTCCTAGATTTGAAACTGAACAAATGGAGATATCGTGGCATGCCTGAAGCGTCCTTCCCCTGAAATTATCAGAAGCAGAACTGGACCCTCTTTATTCAAAGCATCTTAAAAGGGCATCTGTGTTAGATCCAAACATGAGGTAGTCCCAATCCATGAGTTTTGGTCTGGTTCGTGGTTGAGGGGAGGAACAAATGTGCACATAACTATTTCACAAAGGACACTCTGGTAAGCACTGGGCAACAAGGTTTCAGTAGTTATCACGCCAGCCTCTAACCAATATGTCCCTCTAATGTCACACCCTCAATGCCAAAGTGGGTCATAAATATTGAGGCCTATCTGCCATAGATGCTAAATTTTAATGCATGAGCAATTGGGCTCTCTGGAGGTAAGATATGCAATTCATCACAGTTCCCTTTTTTTAATGTTCAGTTTTTAGGGCAAAGCCTGTATCCATATTATGAAATGTACAACAACAATCAACAGGAACATTCGAGTAGCTTTGGTCATTGACTCCACAGCGATTTTTACTTCAGCCGAATTTATCATAAAGCTGGGCTCTCCTAAAGCATTACCAGCATATTCTCCTTCTGGTGCCTTCCTGGATAAGTGGTGGTCAAAACATTCCAAACAATCAGAGTTTGGTAAGAAGAGCTATGGAGAGTCAACCTTCCCCCTTTTACTACCACGGGTGTCCTTAGCTGGGGTTGCCACGCTGAACAAGTTTGCGGAACCGCAGGGTTGAGGCTGTAAAATGGTCTTTCCTGAAAATACAATGATAAAAAAATCAAGCTCAGCTGGAGTCTGATTTAATAATATCTGGCAAGCTAGCTATATTATTTTTGAACACACAGACATAAATTTGATATGAATAATAAAACTGAAGTATAATATGGACAAAGGAAATATAAAATTCACCTAATCTTCAAAAGAAATTCTATACTTGAATAATTAACTATGCTCTATTTATAAAACTAGAATAATTGAAAACAGGATTTTCAGTTGATTCATATAGCCTCTGAAATATTTATTATTGCAAGTCGAAAAGATCTGTCTGGGGTTTGTCACCGAAAATGTCTAAACTCAGTGTCCAGATGTTTATTTAAGTTGCTCCCACAGAGTTCTAATGTCAATACCAGGGGTTATCAGAGAGCATCACTGTGTATCTTCCTTGACTAATATTCTCATTTCTTCTGCATCTTTGATGTTTTCTTTCATTAAAATTCTTGGCCCATATCCACAAAAATCTGCTGGGTTTGCATAAAACATTAGTCTGCCGACTTGACATACGACAATGCCCTACCTCTCCACAAAAATAATAATGTATTTATCAGCAGCTATCACTTAGACATTACAGTGAGCAGCAGAGAATCCACTGAAGAGAACAAAAAGGAATATGGAATCCAGATTTTAGAATGCCTGACTTGCAGATTCCAGCTTCCTGCCTATTCTTTTTTCCCAAATGTCATGTAAGGGAAAGTTACCACTGGCCATGAGATTTGTCACCACAAACCCATGGACACTCCCTCCCCTCCCTCATGCTCATGCACCCTGTCTTCTTTTGAAAATCTAAAGTAAAATGACTTTAAAATAAAGAAAACCAGGCTCTCTGTCAAAACTCACTTCCTAAAGTTCCTGCAGAATAAGACACCTGGGAGAACATTTTAAAGACAGATTAGATGATGTCCTTTCCCTTTGTGTGAAAGTGGCCAAAGACAGAATGAGTCTATTTTTTTAGCTGACCAGATGGGGATTTTTAAAAATCAACTACACAAAAGAAACACATGCCAAAAAAAGAAAAAAAAAAAAAGTTCCTCCTTTCCAAAACTAACTGAATTTTACCCAAATTGTTAAAGTACTGGGAAATCAAAGAAGAGATGAGTAAATGAAATTTGCACGAACATTCAAAAGAAGAACACTGCGCATCTGAAGTTTGGTCAAATCTTCCAAGCTGGGATCAGATGGGGAGTTAAGACCAGCTAGAGATAAATACTATTTATCCTCTGCTGTTCACCGCATTAATTAAGAAGAATTAAATTTGATTTGAACTCCAATACAAAGTGAAGAAAAAGTTTGGCACAGATGTGAAAAACCACTAATGATACTAAACAGTGCCCTTTGGAAAGAAGGAAATCACTCCTGGGAACTGTGGACAGATTAATTAGAAGGTATTATCTACAGGAAAATCTCCACCTACACTGTTTATTTGATTAAATCATAAGATTCACAGATTCATGTAATTCAGCCTGAGAGGCGACTTCCTAGCACAAAGTAGTCACTCAATGAGGTTTACTGGCTTTTCAATGAACAGCTAGTCCAACATTTCTTTATTAATTTCTATTACATAAAATTGAATCTCCAGGTAAATACATCTGGACACTCTAAGTTAAATAAAGTTAAACAGACTTTTTACTCTAGGACCTTTAATACGCTTAGGGTGATTTGGAACTTCCATAGAGAGTGGGTAAAGGGAGGAGAGATAATGCTGTATTTCCCAAACTCATTTGACCACCAATTTCCATTTTTCTAAAGAAGTTTTGTTTTAAGAAATACATTTTGGGGCATGTTGACCAGGTCCAACTCCTTCACTTTAGAAACTGGACAATTAAAATTCCAAAAAGTCAAGTGACTTAGTCAAGCACTCAATTTTTTAAAAAATTATAGATATGTGGGGTACAAGTCAGTATCAACTACACAAGCAGGCTGCATGCAGGTGAAATTTGGGCCTCCAACTGTCCTTCACTTCCCCTGGTTTTGGACCAGGTACGCTTTGTGATGCTACGTGCTCCCTCCCCCCCACCCTCCCTACTTCTCCTGGCACTGTCCATTGACTGCCCATCCCTCCCTTGTGCAAATGTGATTAATGTTCAGGTGCCACTTATGAGTGAGAACATTCAGTTCTTTGTTTCTGTGATAGATCACTAAGTATGATGATCTCCAACTCCATCCAATTTACTTCAGATTCCATGATTTTGTTCTTCTTTATGGCTGTGTAATACTCCATCCCATATATGTACCACATTTTCTTTATCCAGTTCACTTTTGATAGGCAGTGGGAAGAACTCAGCTTGTTAACAGCAAAGCAAGAACTCTGCCATCTTCCCTTCCCCTATATATCTTTATTCTTCTCTTCCTCAGAGCACTTTTGTTGCTTTCTTACTAGTAGATTTATTTTTACTTCAAGTTCAGCTCAAAGGGAATACGCTTTTAAATCCAACATTGGAGGCAACACAGTGTTAGCTGGTGATGTGCTATACTAATTTTAGCACTATGTGGTCTCTTTTGAGTATAAAAGATCATTTATTTTGGTATGAAAGTTAACTTTTTTTTTGGTGGGAGGCAGAGGTAAGTAGAATTCGTGTTTTCATAGCACCCTTCCATTATACTTCCCACATTTATAATTATCAGGATTTCCCCTTAGACCGTTCATTTTAAGAGGCCAAGGAAATAACCCTACCGTCTATTACATGGTGTGTTAGTGTTTGTGAATATCAGTGGAATGAATGAATTAATGAATGACCAATTGAACAAACCAACAAACTGTATCTTTGAAGGAAAGAATGACTAAACACCAACACCAGAAGACAGGAAATGATTTCTGTTTCCAAAGAAGATCCAGGCTGAGAAAGGGGCTGGGCAGGATGACACCATGTGGCCTTATAGAATGGCAAATACCTTGTTGGTTTCCCAAAAAGAGTAACCAAAATAGAAACAATGTGGTCAGTAATCAGGTAAAGTTTGCAAACTGCTTTGTTTCTTGTGTTGTCCATACTTGTTAAATATAGAATTTAATTGAAGAGGGGCAGACATGGCAGGAATATGTATCTAAAGTCAACAGTAACAGTAATCTTTGGTAAATTACCTTGTTGGGAAACTAACAGCCTGAAAATCTAGAAATGGTTTAAGACTGTACTTGGAAGAAACATTAAGTGTGTCATTGAGTTTGGTATTGTACCCTCTAGTGGTGAAAGCCCTCTAATGGTGAAAGCCCACGGTTTATAAAGTACTAAATGGGTGGGGAGGGTAGCCTATGGAAATTTCTGGATGGTCACTTTCCCTTCCTACTTGCAGATTGGGTCAATGAAGATTTTATCTCAGATTTTTAACTGGGGGAGAAAATTCCTTTTAACATTAATAATTTGCATAATGCTTCCATATGCAAATCCTCTGGAAAGAATTCATGGATCAAATCTGAAGAGCTATTCTGTCTGGGCTCTAGATGTGCCAAGCCAAAAATTCTTGAAAAATAGATGTGGTTAAGAGTATTTAGATCAGGCACAGTAGCTCATGCCTATAATCACAGCACTTTGGGAGACAGAGGCAGGAGGATTACTTGAGCCCAGGAGTCTGAGACCAGCCTGGGCAACATAGCAAGACTTTGTCGCTACAAACAAAAAAACAGCCAGGCACAGTGGCAACTACCTGGGAGGCTAAGACAGAAGGATCACCTGATCCAAAGAGGTGGAGGCTATGGTGAGTCGCATTCGTGACACTGCACTCCAGCCTGGGCAAGAGTGAGATTTCAACTCAAAAAAAAAAAAAAAATATAGCATTTAAGCAATTTGCATATCATCTCTGCTATTCTCAATTAAGTGACCATTTTCTAAGGGTAAGAACATTTTTCCCCCTTTCTTTTTAAAAATCAGCAAAATGCAAAGGGAGCAGTAACAGACACACATACACCCGTGAACTCAACCCAGTTATATGTTCTGGGATGCAGAGAGGGGGTGGTTCCAAGGGAAGGAATGTGGCAGGACCTCCCGATGAAAAAACCCATCTGGGACTTGAGAAATCTGGATTCAATTCTTGGCTCCATCACGAGCTCACCGCATAATTAAGGGGGCAAATCAGCTAATCTCTCTGTCCTTCACTTTGTCCTCTTTAAAATGATAGTATCTGGCCCCTCCCCACTTCTTAGGAATGCTATGTCAGCAGAGGCTGGGACTGGGGTGTGGGGCCTCAGAGGCCAATTAGCTAGAGGCAGCAGGGAGCTGTGTCCAGCCCCTCCTGCCCCCGCCTGTCCGGCAAATTAATGTCTTTGGTCACACAGGGTCTCCCTGAGAGAGTGTGAATGAATTTCAGACAACCCAAAGCTCTTCCCTTCAGATGATGAAGCAAAGTAACATTTTTTTTGTGAAGGACACATTTCATTTCATTGCATAAGATTACTATCGCTGTCATAAAGAGAAGGCATGATTAGGCACATGCAGGGAGGGGGCCCATCACAGAAGAAGCATTTGCCTGAGAGTCAGGAAATCTGGGTTCTGTCCTGATTCTGGCAGCTGTGTGACCTTGGCTACATCCCCTAGTAATAATAACTACTGTTAACAGGGAGCTTATAATATGCTGAGCAACAGGCAAGCATGAACTCTTATACTGGTGTGTCTGGCATACACAAGTATACAATAAGTGCTCACATACAGTAAGTGCTCAATAAATGTTAGCTATTAGTATGATCTTCTAATTTAATCTCCTAATAACCTTATGAAATAGGATCTTATTGTTAATCCTATTATGTAGATGGGAAAACTGAGGGTCAGAAAAATGGCTGCTGTTATATGCTGCCTAGATCTCCTTCAGGAATGAAGAATATGCATATTTCTCCAGCCACTAGAAGTGCTGTCAGAGCAGGGCCCTCAGCTGTCAGCCCTCTTTGGGATTCTCTGACTGAAGAAAACTGGCTCGCCCACTGCCATGCTTCCTTCCAGGGGCAGTCCCCAGCCACTGATCGATCATATAAAGTCAAAAGGCCTGGCTTCCTGTATTCGTCTCCTTGGGCTGCCATAACAAATTACCACAATCTGGATGGCTTAAAAAAACAGAAATTTATTCTCTCGCAGGTGTAGGGACCAGAAGCCTGAAAAATCGAGGTATGAGCAGGTTGGTTCCTCCTGGAGGCTGTGAGAGTCAGTTCTATGCCTCTCTGCTTGTTCCTGGTAGCTGCAGGTAATTCTTGGTGTTCCTTGGCTTGTAGAGGCATCGCTCCCATCTCTGCTTCTGTCTTCACCTAGCCTTGTCCTCTGCATGTCTGAGGATCCAATCTCTCATTTCTTTCTTTTATGAGGACACCAGTTATTGGATTAGGGCTCACACCGAATACAGGATGATCTTATCTTGAGAGATCGTCATTTAACTACACTGGCAAAGACTCTGTTTCCAAATAAGGTCACATTCACAGGTCCTGGGGGTTAGGACTAAGCCACAGCTTTTAGGGACCTCTACTCAGCCCACTACACCCCCCACAAGGGAACGCCTCTAAAAGACTGTCCAAGCTCCAGAGCTCCCTGTGAGGTCGCCTGCATCCTTGTTGAGACCTCATCACAGCCCACTTCTTTATTAAAGAAGTTTCTGAATTGTACCTAGACTTACTTCTTCCCCAAAGATAGTATTATGAAATTTTCCAAACATACAGAAGAGGAACCCCGTGGCACACATCCATCTACCCACATTCTGCCACTCACATCAATTACACGGGATCCCATATGTGTCTGTTCACCCATCCTTCCTCCATCATGCACTTATGTTTCTGCATCTCAAAGTAAGTTGTAGAATTCAGTACACTTTTTAAAACTTTTTACTTTGAAATTTTTTAAACATTGGTAGCCTCACATACCCATCACTCAGATTCACCAACTACCCACATTTTTTGTTTTCTCTCTTTCCCTCACTCACACTTTGCTTGAGTATTTTAAAACAGACAACTTATCATTTCATTCACAAAGACATGCATCCTCTAACATAAAAAGGTTTCAAATATACATTTAACATAACAAAATTATCTAGTTTATCTAATACCTAATCCTTGTCAGTTTGCTCTGATTATCTCAAAAAATGTCTTTTTACATTTGTTTTGTTTAGAATTCAAATAAGGTCCATGTGTTACAATTAATTATGTCTCTTAAATCCCTTTTAATTTTGTAACATTCCCTCCCTTGGCTTTTTCATATCATTGATTTGTTGAAGTAATCAAATCATTTGCCCTGGATAATTCACATGCTCAGTTTGGCTGGTTATAACCTCAAGGTATGGTTTAACCAGTTCCTCTTTACCTTGTATTACCTGTAAACTGGTTAGATTACACTCCAGTCCAGTTACTTTGCATGCACACTCTGCTTCCTTCCCTTCCACATATGTTTCTTAGAGGAGAGCTCCCTAATAAGTGTCCTGCACACTAATCTCCATCTCAGTGTCTGCCACAGCGATATACCTTTCAAAGTCCCCCTAAACTTCAATATGGGATCCATTTTTTAAAAAAATACCTTTGTATTCTAATCCAATTCTGCATTATTCCATGAGTACCTCTGACCAGATATAGCCAACTTCTCAGTTTCCCAGACATCCTAAATGTTCCTGCCTCCTTCCTTTGCTAATACTGTGTCTACCCATCCCCCCTCCACCCCTCCAGTCAGCATCCCACCCATGGTTCAAAGCCTAGTTCAAGCACCATCCTTCATGGAGTACTCATGGCTCCCGTGCCTGGAAATGAGGTCCTTGGTCCTCTCTTGGCCACTGGACCCTGTCTACCTTGGATAGTAATACAGTGTGCACATGGCAGCTCTGTATGGTCTGAGAGGGCAGGATTTGAGTTCAATATGCTATATGAATGTCTTGCCCCTGCTCACCCTCAATTGTATTTCCCAAGGTTCTGTCACTGTCCTTTTCTCTTCCTGCTCCGTGCTCTCCCCAGGTGTCTAATCAGTGGGCTTCACTCACCCTCCCTCCTGGAGGAGCCTCTTCCTTGATCACCAGTCAAGACCTTTCTCCCACGAGTCAGGCCTGCCTTTCCAATGGCCCCTACACCTGCCTTTGGGACCTCCAGCAGGACCCCCACAGGTACAGGTCCAGAGCTGAGCACACTTGTCATCCCCCCAAGCCTGTTCTCATTCTGTGAACTCAGTTCCTTCCACCCTGTCTCCCACACTTAGGAGCCCACTGTGACAGAACCACCCTCACCACTAAAGAACAGATGTCTAGGTATTCCTCTGTGAATGCTGCTGCTTCTGTGACATATGTTGGCATATGAATTAGCGTCACGCCTGAGGATGGAAGTGCAAAAGCCACGCCTCATGTAGGGGGGCTCTAGGTGGGCAAGCTGACTCTTCTGTTACCTTCCATAAAGGTGGGGGTATAGGCAGGAAGGTGTTAACATGGCACCCTCCTTCAGGAGACAGGCTGGAAGCAGGAAGAGTGAACAGTTGTTATATACTTAAGAATTGTCTCATTCTCACAACAAGCCTACGAAGTCCATGCTACTATTATTATCCCTGCCTTTCAGACTGTGGAGGTTCAGAGAGGTCAGTCACCCCGTGAATACATGATAGGTTTCAGCTGCTGGCTCCCGCAGGTGCTAGGTGCTCCCATCCTCTGGGTGAGGCAGTGGCTGCAGAAGGTGGAATCTAAGATCTGGGAGTCGTGAGCTAGAGAGAGGCTATACCCTAGACTGTTGTTATGCTTCTTGTCCTCTGTTTCCCTGGTTCTCCCTTAGCATGAAGGAAAATACCTGTGAAAACTGCAGCCTATAACAGCACCACTGTCAGAACCAGAGGAGAGGATCTGCCCTTGGACCCAGTGAAAGGGCCTTAGTGACATGAGCTAGTGTTCTCCCCAGTGGAGGCCAGGCACTAGCTGTTGAGAATTCAAGCAATCGGTGCAACAGGAAATGGAAAAGGGCACTTGACTAAGAAAAACAGATACAAGTCTTAACAGTGTGTGACATTGAAAAAGCCCCTACCTCAGTTTCCCTCTTTGGAGAATGCTAAAATAAGAACACCTTCCTCACAGGGCAGGTCTGAGACTTAAGAGAAACCATGGATGCAAAATCATTTTCTAAACAACAAATTGCCATGTGGTGGGAAGCGGTGCGATCCACACAGAAGCTAAGAGTCACTTCTGCACGCGGAAGTGGCTTCCCACACCTGCCCTTCTTTTTCTCCATCTGCTCTTTTTCTCTTCTCATTTCATTCATTCATTCATTCATTCATTCATTCAGTGATCAAAATACTATTGAGTGCCCACTATGTGCCTAGCACGACTATGACCCTGGGATGTAGCAATAAACAAACAAAAGTACCTGCACTCATGTTCTAGTTGGGGAAGTCAGACAATAAACAAACAGGAACACATACAATTCAATGGAGAAAAATTAAGCAGCTAAGAAGGGTTTATTTTATATTCACTGGCATCCCTGATAAGGGGATATTTGACTAGATACTTGCGGGAAAGGAAGAAGTCAGCCCTTCTAACATCTGGGGAAGGAACACTCAAGGCAGAAGGAACAGATGTGCACAGGCCTTTAGGTAGGAGTGCCAAAGAACTTATGCCAAGGTCACCAGTGAGCTCCATGCTGCTAAATTCAATAGTCAATTCCCAGTTCTGCTTTTTTCGACCGCTCAGCAGAATTTGATAGTCACTCTCTTTCATAAACCTTTTTTTTACCCTGATTTCTGGAACACCACTCTCTCAGAGGTACAGGCACACCACATTTTACTGCACTTTACTTTATTGTACTTCTTAGATATTGCATTTTTTATAAATTGAAGGTTTGTGGCAACCCTGGATTGAGCAAGTCTATTGGTGCCATCTTTTCAAACATCATATGCTCACTTTGTGTCTCTGTGTGTCCTATATTGAAATATTATAATTCTCACAGTATTTCAAGCATTTTTATTATTATTATGTCTGCTACGGTGATCAGTGGTCTTTGATGTTATTATTGTAATTGTTTTAGAGAGCCATGAACTGTGCCCAAATAAGATGGTGAGCTTAATTGACAAATACTATGTGTGTTCTGATGGCTCCATGCCCAGCCATTCTCTTAACTCTTTCCCTTTCTTTGGGCCTTCCTATTCCCTGAAATATGACTTTATGGAAATTAGACCAGTTAATAACCCTACAATGATCTCTAAATGTTCAAGTGGCAGGAAGTTGCATACCTCTCACTTTAAATCAAAAGCTAGAAATAATTAAGCTTAGTGAGGAAGGCATGTTGGAAGCTGAGATAAGCCAAAAGCTAAGGCTCTTACACCAAAAAGCCAAACTGTCAACGCAAAGGAACAGTACTTGAAGGAAATTAAAAGTGCTCCAGTGAACACAAGAATGATAAGAAAGCAAAACAGCCTGATTGCTGATATGGAGAAAGTTTTAGTGGTCTGGGTAGAAGATCAAATCAGCCTCAATATTTCCTTAATCCAGAACCTAATCCAGAACAAGACCCTAACTCTGTTCAATTCTGTGAAGGCTGAGAGAGGTGAGGAAGCTGCAGAAGAAAAGTTTGAAGCTAGCAGAGATCCATTCATGAGGTTTAAGGAAAGAAGCCATCTGCATAAAAGTGCTGATGTAGAAGCTGCAGCAAGTTATCTAGATCTAACTGAGGTCATTGATGAAGCAACCAATTTTCAATGTAGATGAAACAGCTCCCTATTAGAAAATGGCATCTAGGACTTTCATAGTAGGAGAGAAGTCAATACCTGACTTCCAGGCTTCAAAGAACTGGCTGACTCCCTTGTTAGGAGCTGGTGATTTTAATGTGAAGTCAATACTTATTTACTGTTCCAAACGTTCTAGGGCTTTTAAGAATTATGCTCTATAAATGTGCTGTTTAAATGGAACCACAGAGCCTGGATGACAGCACACCTGTTTACAATATGGTTTACTGAATATTTTAAGCCTACTGTTGGGACTTACTACGCAGAAAGAAAAAATTATTTTCACGATACTACTGTTTACTGATAACGCACCTGGTTACCCAAGAGCTCTGATGGAGATGTACAAAGAAATAATGTTGTTTTCATGCCTGCTAACACAACACACATTCTGTAGCCCATAGTTCAAGAAGAAATTTTGACTTTCAAGTCTTATTATTTAAGAAATACATTTCATAAGGCTATAGCTCCCATGGATAGTGATTTCTCTGGTGGATCTGGGCAAAGTCAAAACCTTCTGGAAAGGATTCACTATTCTAGATGTCATGGAGCACTTGTGTCAATAAGGGTACCTGATCTCAAACCTGGCAAAGTGGGGACCAAAGGAGGTCCAAATTTTGCCTTACGATGACCAATTCTATACCTAATTCTGAATTGCACCCGACATCTTTAAAATAATATTTTTTAAAAGATTTGTAAAAAGAACATTTGTGATTCATGGAAGGAGGTCAAAATATCGACATAGGAGTTTGGAAGAAGTTGATTTCAACCTTTACAGATGACTTTGAGGGGCTTAAGACTTCAGCAGAAAAAGGTACTGCAGATGTGGTGGAAATATCAAGGGAACTAGAATTAGAAGTGGAGCCTGAAGATGTGACTTAAGATAAAACTTTAACGGATGACGAGTTGCTTCTGACAGGTGACCAAATAAAGTGGTTTCCTCAGATGGAATCTACTCCTAGCGTAGATGCTGTGAACATTGCTGAAATGACAACAAAGGACTTAGGATATTACATAAACTAAGCTGATAAAGCAGCAGCAGAGTTTGAAAGCACTGACTCCAACTTGGGAAGAAATTCTACTGTGGGTAAAATGCTATCAAACAGCATCACATGCTACAGAAAAATCTTTCACGAAAGAGTCAATCAGTGCAGCACTCTTCAGGCTGCTTCCCATCCTCATCCTTCTGCCTTCATTTCCCATTTCCCTCTTCTCTCCTACCACCTTCCACCACCCCAAACTCTCCTGTTCCACTTCTCATTCCTTTAAATTCTACTTTCCTTTAGGAAAAAAAACAAATCTAATAAACTTCTATAATTAATGAGTTGATTGATGCTAATTAGCCAGAAATAATACTATTCAGACCCCAAGACTCCTGTTCACTTTGGATGGTGTAGGAGACTGGAGGGCCACAGAAAAATGTATGAGAAGTTTTGGTAAGCTGGAGAAAGTGGACTTTCTGGAGACTGAAATAAAGAGGCGTTGCAAAAGTGGGCATATTCAAAACAAACCACTTTAGCCAGTGAAAAGGAAAATAGGGTTACACTTATGAATAATGGGCAGCACATTGCCTAATTTCAAGAAAATTGTAGTAACTGGATCTAGTCATAATAATTAAAGCTGTCTAAAGAACTTAAACATTTCTAGTTTTAAAATTAGAAAGCAGATTTCTGGTACTGTGCTTTTTTGCACAATTTTGCAAAAATGTGTTAAAGAATTAATTATGGCTTCACATTAAACTGAGTATTCACTGGCCCAGGAAAGACTGTTGGCTCTGTCAGAATAGCTGCCCAACCATAGGCAAGTCTCCATTCTTCTCTGTGACTCAGTTTCCTCATGTATAGGGTTATGGAACAAATGATAGCTAAGCTTTCTCCTCTGAAAACTAAAGATGTTAATTCAAGAGAAGTTTTGCTTTCTATAGTTAGTTACAGTTTTCTTAATGGCGCTTCATCTTGACCCTACTAAAAGTAGCTGAAGGGGAAAAAAACTTTTTTCTATTAAAAATCTAAATAATCAGCCAGGCTCGGTGGCTCAGCCTGTAATCCCGCACCTTGGGAGGCTGAGGTGAGTGGATTGCCTGAGCCTGCGGGTTCGAGACCTGCCTGGGCAGGCGAAACCTCATCTCTACAATAAATCAAAAAATCAGCCGGGCGTGATAGCACGCACCTGTAGTTCCAGTTACTTGGAAGGCTGAGGTGGAAGGATCACTGGAGCCCAGCAAGTCGAGGCTGCGGTGGCCGGAAGCGGCCACTGCACTCCAGTCTGGGCGACGGAGTGAGACGCCAACTCAAAAAAAAAAAAAAAATTTCACAACATCGAAATCCTGCCATGTACCTTCTCAGATCAAAGTGGAATAAAAATAAATATCAACACCAAAAAAATTTCTCCAAAACCCACAAAGACATGGACACTAAACAGCATGATGCTAAGCAACTCCTGGGTCAACATGGAAATCAAAACAGAGATTAAAAGACCTGGAAACAAATGAAAATGAGGAAACATCTTACCAGAACCTCTGAGATGCCATGAAAACAGTACTAAGAGGGCAATATATAACTATACGAACACACATGAAAAAAATGGAAAGATCACAAATTAACAGTCTAACAAAGCTGGAAATCAAGACCATCAAAACCCTAACTTCAGAAGAAGAATCCAGATCACCAAAATAAAAGTCCAAATTCAGAAAATAGAAGACAAAAAGATAATTAAAAAAAAAAATCAATGAAACAAAAATCTGGTTCTTAGAAAGGATAAACAAGATTCATGGTCCCCTAGCTAGACTGACCAAGAAAAAGAGAGAAAAAGTCCAAACAAACACAATCAGAAATACAAAAGATCAAGTCACAACTGACCCCGAAGAAATACAAAAGATTATCAGAGACTACTATGTATACCTTTATGGAAACAAATTTGAAAACCTAAAGGAAATGGAGGACTTTCTGACATCACACAACCACCCCAAGCTGAAACAAGAAGAAATCAAGACCCTAAATAGACCAATAACAATCCAGGAAATTGACTACGCCATAGAAAACTACCTACCAAAAAAAAGCCCTGGATCAGATGACTTTCCAGCAGAATTCTAGAAACATACAAGGAGGAACTGATACCTATCCTATTAAAGTATCCCAGGAAATTGAGAAAGATGGAACTCTCCCCAATTCATTTTATGAAGCTAACATCTCATTGATACATCAGCCAGGTAAAGATCCAACAAAGGAAGAGAACTACATCCTTGATGAACATAGATGCTAAAATTCTCAACAAGATCCTAGTAAACCAGATTCAACAACACATATCAAAAATCATCCACTAAGACCAAGTAAGCTTCATCCCCAGGATGCAGGGCTGGTTCAGCATTCATAAGACCATAAATGGAATTAAATACATCAACAGATTAAAAAACAAAAACCACATGATTATATCATTAGACATGGAAAAAGCTTTTGATAAAATCCTGCATTCCTTCTAGATTAAAAAAACTCTCAAATATCTAGGCATAGATGGAACATACCTCAAAATAGTAAGAGCCATCCACAAGAAATCCACAGTCAGCATACTGCTAAACAGACAGAAATTGCAACCAGAATAAGACAAGGATGCCTACTCTCACTCCTCCTTTTCAACATAGTTTTGGAAGTCCTAGCTTGAGCAATCAAACAGGAGAAGGAGATCAGGGGTGTCCAAATAGGAAAAGAGAAAGTCAAGTTATCCCTCTTTGCAGACCACATGATGCTATACCTCAAAAACCCAGGAGAATCTGTCGAAAAACTCCTTGCACTGATAAAGGACTTGGGCAAAGTCTCAGGTTATAAAATCAATGTGAAAAAGACATCCGCATTTATATGCACCAACAATAAACAAACAGAAACCCAAATAAAAAACACAATCCCATTGATAACAGTCAGAAAAAAAAATCAAATACCTTGGCATCTTCCTAATCAGAGATGTGAAAGACCTTTACAATGAAAACTACAAAACATTG
>CAUYQG010035910.1:0-44090 GCA_963574415.1 Tarsius wallacei | reverse complement strand
AGTTTAGAAAAGTGAGAGCATTATAAAACTAGTGGGAAATCTGACCTTGTTTTGGTAAAACCAATCTATCAGTGTCTGGTTTGATGGAAGTGGTCCCAATTCTTAGTGAATTATTAAGGTGCTCGTCAGAAATGTTTGTTTGAATTTTGCTCTTTCATGTGCTACACAGTTGAAAACAGCTGCTCACAAATGTATATGCTGCCAAAAAGTGTTGTCATGAATAAGGCATGATTGTGAACTTCAGAAATGGGACTATGCATGGGGTCACAAAGAAAATAAACACTAAAAAACACATGATGTTAAAAGATTTTGTGGGGCCACATTGCTAGCTGTCCTGGGCTACCTATGACCCATGAGCCACAGGTTGGGCATGCCTGGTCAAAAGGCAGTTTGAAAACATCCTGAGAAAGAGACAAGTTATGATAAATTCTCTGACCCCACAAGAGAAAGTGCCCGGGTATGAGAGCGCTTACTTCAAGGTTTACATTCCCCTTTTTTTTTTTTTTTTTTTGAGTTGGAGTCTCACTCTGTCGCCTAGACTGGAGTGCAGTTGCCGCTCCCGGCCACCGCAGCCTCGACCCGCTGGGCTCCGGCGATCCTTCCGCCTCAGCCTTCCAAGTAGCTGGAACTACAGGAGCACTCTACCACGCCCGGCTGATTTTTTGATTTATTGTAGAGATGAGGTCTCGCCAAGTTGCCTAGGTGGCTCTCAAACCCGCGGGCTCAGGCAATCCACTCACCTCAGCCTCCCAAAGCGCAGGATTACAGGCTGAGCCACCGAGCCCGGCCAAGGTTTACATTTCAGTGTAGGCTTGCTTAAGACAGTTATGCAGGTCAACCAGCAATCATCACTGGGTTCCGGCTCTGGATTCAGGTGAATGGTAAACTTGCTCCTTGAACTTTTGTTTTTCTATACATCTGTGAGAGGCAGTGAGTCCCAGCCTGAATTTTTTTCCTAAATACTCATTTTGCTTGTCCCATTCCCTCCAACCAGAGCAAGACCCTGTTTGAAAAGGAGCAAGTTTATTTTATTCTATTGCTTTTGGCTTCTGGGCAAGGGTTGCTTCTTGAGAGAAGGTGCTGAGGTTCTGGCAGCAAGATGATCCTTCCCTCCACCACGGCGCCTGCACTCTGCTTTTAAAAGTACACTTGTTGCCAGAGATCTGTCCTCGGCACACCCTGACGAGCCAGCCACCGGTCAGCCCCAGCTGATGACGGTGCTGCCGGGAAGGGAAAATGTTGTATGCAGACAGCTGGCATGGCTGTGGGTCTGTGCTGGCTTCCAACATACCCTGGGATGGGGCATTTAGGGTGGACACAGCACCATTAACTTTCTAAATATTGGCAAGGGTGGTATACAACGAAAATAGAAACGAGATAAACAATAACAGGAAGATGTGCCTTGGGTGTCCGTGGAGATATTATCCCCACCTCCCCCAGCTAATAGTTTTGCCTTGCCTTCATCACATGTGCCAGAGAGAGGAGGCTGGCCATCCACCCCTTGATTTCCTCTTTAAATAACAAGGTTTTGTAATGGAGGTCCCCAGACTGCAGGATGGAATTTGGATGTTTGCCAAGATAGTTGCTCTTTCTCAAATATGCCCTTTCTCCCAAGTTCCCTGAAATTTCTCTCAGGCAGGGGAGGACATTTGATAGTGACAAACTGTCCCCGGCAGCTTCTAGGAAACATACAGAGACTGCTTCTCTCACCTTTCCCTCCCTCCGCCCACCACTTCCCATGGGTCCCTGCTCACCCCCTGGCTGCTGACCCTGAAGGTTACTGCACGGCTGGGGCCCTCCATCTAAAACAGAGTGGCTGGTGGCCCCACATTCCTTGGTCCTTGGTGTCACACGCCCAACATTGCTTCTTTGCATCACACCGAGCGTGGCCAAAGAGACCCTCTTTCTAAAACTCTGCCTGCAGGCTCATGACACACTGAAGTAAATACACGTATTTTCTTTCAGGGTTGGTTTCTTGAGCTTCACTGTGAAAAATGGTTAGAAAGTCCAGGTTATTAGCACAGAGTCAGCAGTGGGAGCAGGATTTAAGAGCTGGGTAGGTGGCCCAGCGGGTGAGGTAGCAGACAAGTAATTTTGTGGCTTTGTTTCCACAGAGCTACCCACTCCAATTTGCCAGGTTTGGGCATAACAAATATTCCTGCCCTTTTCCTGGAGGCAGCGCCTCAGAGAAGGCATGTGCAGGGGACAAAGGTGGGAAGGTGAAGATGAGAGCAAACCAGTGACACCATGCAGGATGAGGGGAAGACCAGTAAAACCCCAGTCTCCTGATGAAGAGAGATAAAGGGGTCTCACCCCCAGGCCATCGAGGTAAAAAGTAAAGGAACAGCTTCTAGCCAATATGTCTTCCCAGAACTTCTGGTGTCATCTACCTGACTGCCTACCACCAATGGCCAACCCTGCCAGGTGCCCCAAAGATAAAAAATCCAAACCGAAACCTCTTTTTCCCTCCATATATCTCCTCTACCTCCTAGGTACTCCATTGTAACTGCATGTCTCACCATCCTTTTAGAAATACAAACTGTGAAGTGAGGGGTCATCCCTGACCCTTCCTCCTCTCGCCCTCCACTCTCTGGCCATCCTGAAGTCCTGCTGGCTTCCCTCCCAGATGCTTCTCGGATCTGTCCCTGCCCCAGCCACTTCATCACTGCCTTAGCCCTGGCCCCGGCCCCTGTCTGACCCATGCAGCCCACTGCTCACTCCCTTTGCTCAAGTGCTGGCCAACCCTCTGCCAGTCTCATCCCCCTCAGATGCATCATCCTAGGTGTACTAAAGTGCTGTCCCTGAAATGCAAAAGCCCATTATGCTGTTGAACCTTCAGGGGTTCTCCATCACCCACAAAGTCCAGTCTCCCCAGTACATATATGTCTCCAAACTTGTATATATGACATATGCATAGCTTTTTGCCTATAAATATAACTTAATAAGGTGGTCTTTAAAAACAGCAACTGTCAGGGGCAAGGTGAGGACCCAGCAGTGCTTTGCCCTGGGGCCATGCTGGGAAGGCCCAGGTGCCTCCCACTTGTTTGCCTCTTAGACACCAAGGCAACACAGAGTCCAGCCTCCACATTTGTATAACAAGATGCTTATTTCAGAGGGCCACCTGGCTATATATATTTCCTCTGCCACACTTCTATGGAATCTTTTTTATTCTTCATGAACGCATTTATACTCTTATGACTGCACACAATTAAATCATTCAAATTCCTTTTTTCTTTTTTCTTTTTTTTTTTTTGAGTTGGAGTCTCACTCTGTCACCCAGGCTGGAGTGCAGTGGCACACTCACGGCCACCGCAGCCTTGACCTGCTGGGCTCAGGCGATGCTTCCACATTGGCCTTCCAGTAACAGGAACTACAGGTGCGCGCTACCACACCTGGCTAATTTTTTTATTTATTGTAGAGACGAGGTCTCGCTAAGTTGCCGATCCTTTTAATCCAGTATACCTACAACTACTACCACTAAATGGTGTTAAGGACCAGTTGTTTTTCCTCATAGCTATTTCTCATTCGATCCTCATGAGAACTTTATTAAATAGATATTTTGCCTTGATTTTACAGATGAGGAAACCAAGCACCATCCAGCTAACAGTAACTTGTTTAAGGTTCAGAGTTAAGTTTACTTAATGGAATCCAAGATAATTTAGGTGCCCATGTTTCTTAAGGAAAGGAAGGTGTCAAGCATTTCCTTAGCAGACCTAGTGTAAAATCTGACACTCGATAGAAATCTGCTTATTGAATAGATGAATGCCTGACTCACAAGCCATATTCACTAATGTTGATTTAAGGTATGCTTTGTAATGATGGTCTGAGTTATTTCTGATTTTATATATATATATATATATATAGTACTCCTTGTACAAATTAAAATTAAAAATGCATCATTTTGAAAATTTTTTAAAAATCCAATCTCCTCCTCCTCCAAGACTCACAAAGGTGGCCTTGACCCTTGGCCTCACTTCTTCATCCTCATTTTTTTTTCCAATTGCTGTCTTAAACTTTATGCATCGTTAAAATGCCTGCCATGTCCCAAACACAATGTTGTCGACAGCTCTGTGCCTTTGCTCGTGTGGTCCCACCTCCCTGAAATGGCTTTTGTAGGAACATTCTTCTTCTCTTACCTTTCACCTAACTACGAATTAGTCTTTAACATTCAGTTCAGACTTTGACTCCTACAGGAAGTCTTCCAGGATGCTCCTTCATCAGCCACACCCAGAGCCCAGTTACTCCACCTTGTCTGGTCTCCTGTATTTATTTCTTGCCACTTGATAATATACTTATTTCTTTGCATGATTATCTCCTTCATTAGTGCCAAGATTGTTTCTCATCCGTGCTCTTAACTTAGCATAGGCATGGCATATTGTAAGTTTTTAATACCTGTGTATAAAATAAAAAGGCACCTGACTCGCTGCACTGATTAAGGTCTTGGTTAGCCCCTGTGCATGCATTTATTATCTGTGTGAGCCTTTCCTTGTCCAGAGAAAGAAAGACCCAGAGCAGCTACCTGCAGAGAGAGATCCAATAAGGACATTGCTCCTTCTCCAAGGACAGTGCTAGAGAAAGTGATGAGTCCATTTGTCCAAATTTTCTCAGGCATATAGAATTTTGGCTTACTCTTCAATGACAAGTCTTCATGGGGGCTGTTTCAAGCATATTCGAATCCTCTCATTTTGTTTTTTGATTTTTTTAAATAGTGTCATGCCTCCTGGCTTGATGATCATAGACTCTGCTCAAATTTGGGAAGCATTGTCACAGAGAACCACTGGTACTGACCAGTGTATACCATATGTCTGATCCAAAAGAGAGAAATAAGGATTGAGAGCCTTTGTTTTTCCAATATTTGTTCTTTGAGAATCTCTGACAGAACTGGGTAGTAAAGAGGCTTAGGAAAGAGAGTAGAAGCAAGGGAGAGACTTAACTTCTAAACTAGTTTATTTGGTTTGCGCAGCTCCTACTGGGTCCAGGCCATCGCTGGACCTGTAGTGTGGGTACAGGTTAATGACATGGCTCTGCTCCTAGGTGCTTATAATCAGACATACAGATGTGAGACACAAGCCTCCAAGAGAGGACATACTCAAGTGCCCCAAACCATTGTTTTCTACTGCCTAAGGCCATATTGCTGGCTACTCAGAGTGAAGAACCAGAATTCCTAGTTCTTTTTGGTTTTTATGAAATTACATCTCTAAATAAAATCCCACTAGGCTCTGCAGATCATCACAACAGGGGGCACTTACTTTCAAGAGTGTCACCTGCCTCGTGAAGGCACAAACCCTCCAAGTGCAAAGGTCAGGCAAAACCTGCAGAGTTTTGGAACTGGGATCCCACAGTCACCTGATGATGCTCGTCTAATCAAGCCCCAGTTTCTAGAACAAGAAGCACATTTTCTTCATTTAAAGGTGATTACATTCAACAAATTACAAAGAGCCAGGGCAGTGGAGTTAAAAACAATTGGTTTTGCAGTAATTAGAAAAACACAAGGAAATGATGACTGTGGAACAATGCTAAAAGGGATGCTGAGGGATAATGGCTCCAGTTCCTAGTTAATTCTTCAGCTTGTATATTTAGAGATTCACAACTAATTATGCAGAGATGATGAATTTTAAAAAATGCTGCCATCCTGCCTTCTCAAGGCCAAGGACTTTGGCTATTAATAGAGCAATCAGATTTTGCCATATTATAGAGAATTCACACAAAGTTGCATCTATTTTAAAGCATTCATCTGGCACATTACTTAAAGATGACAAATCTCTGTAATGTGCAAAATCAGCATTGGGTTAAACTAAATCCAAACTCATTATAATCACTCTTGAGTTCTCCCAGAGAAATCTATTGTTTAAAATGGACACTACAGGTAGGAGTTATCTTTAGTCCTTCCTGGAACTTCTTATTAGGTCATTTGAAAGATATGCTTTATTTTTGACAAGCCCATCCTAGCTCGAGGTGAATGGACATGTGCAGTAGAACACAAGGGATTCGTCTCACAGGGTCAAATTTTCCTGGATGACAAGCAGGCTGCTCTGAGACCCTTGCTGGAACCAGGGTCTCAAATTTCTCTCTGTCACCATTTATCCATCATCAGAAAATCCACAGCCCTTTCAGCTATTCACATTGGATTTACACTGTGCTGAGGTTTGGGGTTTTTTGTGTGGAGAAGTGTCATGCACCCTCACAAAACAGAAAACCCAACCAGCTTCTAAAAATCACATGGTCAAAAGCTAGCCATCAGAAAGAACCCACTGGTGCCCTCAGACAGGCTTGAAAAGGGAGGCTGCGATGTGACCCGCATTTAATTATTTAAGCTGCATATAGTGAGGCCCTTAAGAAAGCAAATGTCATGATGGACAGAATGAGTTTACCCTCCTGTCGAAGGAGCAGCGTGCCGTGGCGAGGCCGTCGCTCAATTAAATTGGACTGTGGGCTATGGAGAAGATGGAGACCAAGCCTGGGGACCCTAATGAGACATTTTGGAGGGAGGAGATGCCCCCCTGGAGTTTGTCACCCTTTGATGGACGCCCCCCCATTACCACAGCACCCCCAGTGTTACTTCCTTTGAGTTCAAATGTGTTGCAACCCAAAACATTTAAAGCAGAGCTCACACAATAGAATTTCAAAGTAAGAGACAAATCCTTGGCTAATGTGGACTAGGTGAGGGGAGCAAAAGATACTTAATACTGTGCAAATTAGCAATCTTTGGCTTTGAGGGCTGAAAGAAAACTAGGCGATGGATCTCACACTAAATAATAAACAGTTAATTGGATGCTGCTTCATTTGTGAAAATGTCCCCTCACACCAGCTTCATGTGTGGGGAGCAATGAATGAAATGCAACTTGGTGGGAGCCTGGCAAAAAGTACCTTCTGAGGCCCGTGACACTTTTGCAGCCCCATGACCACATTTCAGGGTGACATTTTTGTAGAGCTTTACCCATAATCTGAGTAACACATCATGCTCACAATGGATCATCTAGCCAGTGTGATTGTGCGCCCCCCCCCACCCCACCAGGAGACACTTGGCAATGTCTGGAGACATTTTGAGTTGTTACAACTCAGAGGAGCCAAGGGCTACGATCTGTTGTTTAGCCGAGGGATACTGCTAAACACCCTACTCTGCACAGGACAGCCCCCAACAACAGAGAGATAGCCAGCACATAAAACTGGTCATGACAAGAAGAAGCCAAGAAAAGATTAACCTATGAGTATTGGAAATGTTCATTGGGAGGGAGAAGCTGTCAAATGTTTATGCTAAAATATGACAGCAGGCAAACACCCCTGCCTGCCCAGCAGGTGCACCAGGCCTCAGTCCAGCTGCCTAATTTCATGGTTAGGATGTGCTTCCTCTGACGAGCTTTGAAAGGGAAGCTCGTGCTCCTGTCTGGGACTTTCAGACTTGTCTGTTGATCCCGATGCGGAATCTTTGTCACAGAGTGCTAGGGAGACGCTGACTGTCTGAAGTGGTAACTCAGAGCACAGATTATCTGAGGCTGCCACACATTAAGTCTCTTATTAGTATTTCATTTCTGTCTCTCTTAGAGAACATGTGCCCCGAGGAGACAGAAATCCTTTATGGACTTGAAAGTTACCCGAGGACAGTTAATCCTCACACTGCTCTGGTGAAGTAGGTAAATTGCAATTAGATGAAAAATGGAGAAAAAAGTGGAGTCAACAGGTGTTTGGGTTGCCTTGGAGACCTTAGAGGTTTATACTTGGCTTAAAAGCACATAGTGACATTTAGAAAGAGACCCTTGCCAGAACTCTTCCCACTAATGATGGAGACACGAAAGATTAAAAATAATCTCAGGAATAAAAATACTGGGGTAAATAAAAGGAGCTCTATTGAAGTGGGGTAGCTAGGAAAAAGAGAGGGCTCAGTATTCAGAAGAAATTGTTCTACAAGTAATTATTATAGTGTACAAAAGGAAAAAGCAATGTGCAAATCTTTGAGGTATGGGGGAAAGGAGACAGATAGATTCTAATTGCCTGTTCCCAGATTTTAAGATCAAGAAAGAACATTTCAAAAACACTCTCCCATCCCAACTACCCCTCCTTAACTAGCCAAAAACCGAGAAATATGTTTACTATACAAAAAAGCAGACAAGCTTGGGGGGAAAAGCAGAGTTCCTTCCTAACCAGCAGCCAGGAGTTTTTCCAGGGAAAACGTCAAGCGTTATTCAGTGACTCACAGAATTGTGTCCTCTCTATGAATCTCTCAGAACCTAGAAACCAAAAGCCATGGGCAATTCAGTTGAGTATCTTAGAAATGCCCATACCTGGAAATTAGGGACACCTGGCTGTGCCATTAACTGACTTTGTGATGCTAGATGAATAACTTTAGCCTTTCAGAGCATGAGTTCCATCTGCCACATAACACTCACCTTGCCTCCTTCTCATGAGGTATTTCAGATATGACAATAGATGTGGCAAAGATTTCAATCTACAGAATGCTAAGTAATGTTCTGGTATATTTTTTTAATGGGCCAAGGAAAATAAAAATTTCTGGAACTGAAGGCTGAAAATGTCAGAGTAAGTGGGCAGGAGGAGCCCAGGGACCTTAAACACTGTAGACCAAAACTACATGAAGCCAAAGCCCCAGAAAGGTAAACGTCCCTCATAAATTAACCAAGGCTATACAGTTTCGTTAAGGGAAATATCGTATTATCTGTATCTGTTGTTAAAATTCAGTCTAAGGGAGAAAGAACTGATTAAGCTTCCCCAAAACAAGCCCAGCAGCATTCTCCTTCCTTATTATTTACTCTCACAATAAGTAGCAATATCCCAAGCTATCACTCAGCATCATTGTTTTCAGATTCAATTACATGGAAACTAGAAATATGGTGAGGCTAGATCGGGTGAGGGGGAGTTTCATTTTTAATTAGACCAGGATTATATTATAAATGAATAAATCAACAAGTCTTTAAGGAATTTAATTAGAAAAGGAGATAGCATCCTTTCCATTGGCCATGCTGGTTCTCGATCTTGTGCAGGCAGAGAGAAGGATAGCAGTTGACTGTCAGCTGGCCCCCAGTCAACTTGCTTATCTGTTTATGGGCCCCCCAGAAGCATCATACAAAGTGTCTCTTCTTACACCTTTAGCCTTTCTGCTTTTAAAAAGTAACCCTCCTTGATCTTGGTCCATTTGGCCCATTTTCTCTTATGCTAACATGTAGTTTTGTCCCTTTTCACTCTACAATGTTCCTTCATATCTCCAGATATCTCCCTGAGTAGGATTAGGATTCTTCGGAAGGTAACGTTATGGGATCAATATTTTTAGGGAAGACCTGAAGCTATGCCAGCATCATTCATTACACTACAATGCCCCATTAAAGTCTTTGAGATGTGTGGAAGGACCCAAATACCCATATTGGAGTTAAGCACGTGTCTTCTTGGACCATAACTTACTTGGTGATCTTGAGCAAATGTCTTTCTTTCCCTCTTTGGACCTGTGCTGGCTAAATATCTTCCAGAAACTGCCAGACTTGTGTTTTGTCACTCTGCAAACAGATGCTGTAATGACTAGGACGTCAGTCTTCACGCTTCAGTATTCAGCAGCCTCTGCTCTGTAGAGAGGTTCTCGGGGTTTTCCTCAGGTGTCATTTCAAAATCTGATTTTATTGTTTTGAACATAGACGTTTCCCCCCTGTCTCTGTGCCCCTAGTCTCATATCAGTATATTGGTTTCTTTTTCATCTTTCCAAACTTCCTTTGAACAAACCAAACAAATGCAAATAAATATTTCCTAAACTAAAGGACGCCTACTGTGTACATTGTCCTGCATCTTGTTTTGTTTCTCTTTCTTTTACTAATTATATCCTAGAGCTCATTCCATGTCTGTGCATGTCTCCCTTGTTCTTTTTCACAGTTACATTGTGTGGCTGTAGTACAATTCATTAAACTCATCCTCCATAGATATCTGTGGAATAGATTCTCAGTAGTTGAACCATGGATCTACATCTAGGCATGTGCCCTTCCTCTGTATCCCATAGCAGGGTTTTACCCCGACCATCAAATTCCTGCTGTCTTCGTCTGCCTTCTCCGCTTGTTTCTTAACACCGGGGATCATGACGTTCCATACGGAGTGCTTAACCCACAGCAAATGCTTACTGGATGTCTCCTGAAAGGCTGGGTGAATGAATGGTCTGTGACCACTGAGACCGAATGACAACATCGTTTCAAGCAAAATAAAGGAAGTAGTCAGGGTGTCTTCCTGAAGAGGCGGTCTGAGATAAGTCTTAAAGAATCAGGTTTGAGCGGCATAAAGGAGAGGGGAATTTCTCCTAAGGTTGAGTGAGCAAATAGGGGAATGAAGGGAGAGTTGGAAGAGAGCAGTGACATGCTGTGACTGCAGTGTTTCAGTTAGCAGAAGAGCGGTCAGACGGTTTTAAGAGAGTAATTTATAACATCAAGGTGGTACTGACGGGCAGCGGGTGTGATCTCTGTGTGCCAGTGAGTTTGAGAGGCAAGTGGAGGACCAGCCCAGAACAGGTGACAGACAGGCTAGTATCTGCAGGCACTGTTCACAGAATCTGCACTTGAATTTCAGTATGTCCTTCCTTCAGCCTTGGCTCCACATTCACGACAATAAAAATACCTCTTTATTTCTGTTTCTTCTCCCCATTCCTAATAACCTAGAGCTTTTGTGTTGGAAAATAACTTAGAAGTTATCCTGTCTCCCTTCCCTCTCACTAAAATGTAAGCTCCACGAGGGCAGGGATTTTTATTTGTCTTGTTTAGTGCCATCGTCTCATAATTTCTGGCTCTCAGTGTTTATTTGATGAATGAACAAATCCATTTTATCCTATCCTTATGTGGCCTCTGCTTGGACTCCTCCATTGGCAGGTAATTAGGGGATTCGCTGTTTTACATGTCAATCTAGTCCATTAGAAAGAACTCTGGTTGTTAAAGCTTATTTTCTTATTGAATTTTTCTATGCCATCCTCTGTGGTGAGAGGAGGGGAATGGAGAATCTTTCTGCCATCTGGGTTGAACAGCATTACATAGCTGAAAAAAAATACAGGATTTATGGAGTGTAGATAAAGACTACACTCAGCATATACTCAGGAGAACAACATGAAATTAAAAATTTGTCTTTGATATATAACTCAGTATTTACTGGGATAGTGAATGAACAAATGAATGAATGAGTAGATGAGTGAGGCAACCAGATATACAGGAAAACATTCATGGAGGCCTTGAATTCAGACAGACTTGAATTAATATCTATCATGTTGTGTCATTGAGCCTCTCTGTGCCTTAGATTCCCATCATATGAGGATAACAATGCCTAGTTGCAGAATTTTAATCAGACAGTATATGCTACATGCCTTTGTAAAAGGTGCCCTCTTGATGCTGGCTACTGTTATTATTATAAATGAATGTGCAGAGAAAGGCTCAGTGAGGTGTAGCTCTGCTGTGGTGCTGTGACTGAAGCCCAGAAAATAATCCAGACATTTTCCCTTCACCTAAAAGATAGTAATGGAAGGTTTTCACAGAGAAAATGAAAGCATACGGAGTTGGATGGGAGATCCTTTATTCTGGAATCTCTTTGACCCACCATTGTGTTCACTGGCAAACAACACTACTGTGTTTCTGGATATTTAAATCACGAATGGACAGTGTTTGGTTTTGTTCGCAGTTGTATCACCAGTGCCTAGAACAGTGCCTGGTATACAGGAGGCACCTAACAAACATTTGACAAATGAATGAAAGGCATGGTCCTGAAATGAACAACCACCTTCACTCAAAAGTCAGCTGGATTTTCAGAGCAAAGTGTAAGTGAACTAGTATTTCTGGTACCTTTCTCGAAAGTGAAAAAAAAATATGGACTTTAAAAAAAATTGTCATTTCAGCATCACAAAGTGTCTCTTTAGTTCTCCTTGGAGTGCAAAGTTCACTCACATAATACAGTCCAATTACAAATGTTATTCCGTATAATACCAGTTGGATCATAAGATGAATGAAATTATGGTCTAAAACAGCTCTTTAAGTTCTGCGTTTGTTGAAGAAGAAAAAGCAAAATGAGTTTAATTCCTTGGTCCCAGAGCGAGATGGTATTTAGCCTGGATAATACTCCTGGATTTACAAGTAACTCTGTCAAATTATACTTTTCCCTTTTCTTCCCTCTTCTTTAAACTGACTGCTAAAATGTTCTGTGCTGCTGAGCATTATTTTTAAAAAGAAACTTGATAATGATTTGGGGGGTGGAGAGAAGTGTTCTACCTTTTCAGAACACAATACCTTAGGTCTAAGAAGACCTGTTTTTCGAGTTACATTTGAGAGGGAGCTTAATATTAGATTCTGTGGAAGGGGTGCTTGCTTCTAAAAGAATCTCTAATCATTGATGAATGAAGTAATGATAATAGGCGTCTTGTTTCATTGCTGATTTTTAAAGGGAATACGTCCAGTGTTTCTTCATTTAGAATGATGATGTTTGCTGTAACTTTGTTTTGCTTTTATATTTGGTTTGGGGTAGATTAACTTTATCAGGTTAGAGAAATTGTCTTTAAGCCTGGTTAACTAAGAAGTTGTTTTTGTTTTTGTTTTTTATAGTCCCACAGTCCTGTTGAGTTTTATCGAAAGTTATAAATGCATCTATTGGAATGAACATATGGTTTAACTCTTAATGTCTTAAGTGAAAGATATTTATACATTTTAAAAATTAAACCAGCCTTACATCCTTGGAACCTAGCCAATGTAGCTATGATATTTTTTGTATATATTGATAAATTTAACCAGCTAGTATTATACTTAAGATTTATACATCTATATTCATGTATTAACAAATTTTATCACTTATTATTAACCCAACTAATTATTAGCAAATTAGTGGAAGTAAGTCAGTAACATTATTTTCTTGTGTTTTAACTTGTGCTTTCTTGTACTTTGCTACCAAATTAATACTGGTCTGAAATGAGTGGGGAATATTCCCGCTTTCCCTGTTCTTGATAAGTTATAAGTTAGAATAATCTAGTCCTTGATTTTGTGGGAAAACTTAAAAACTTACTTGTAAGTACACTACAACCTGTGTTTTCTTTGTGGAAAGATTATTAGTGACTTCCTCAATTTCATTAATAGTTATAAAACTTTTCAGGCCATTTCATCCTCTTTCTGATAAATTATATAGATTTGTGTGGCAATATGTCTCTTTTGTCTAAGTTTTCATGTTTATTGACATAAACCAGCTGATTCAGTTTGCTTATTATCTTTTTATTCTCTGTTGTGTCTGTAGTTATGTCCTCTTTTTATTAATAATCTAATTTATTTATTCTTTATCTTTATAAAAAATCAGTTTTGCTAGTGATTTGCCAATTTTGTGTTTTTTCCAGGAAGCAACTTTTAACTTCACTGAACCTATTGTTTTATGTCCCTTACCCCATTTTATTGAATTCTGTTCTTATTTTTATCATCCTTTTATTTCAGCATTGTTTGGCTATGTTGTCTTATTCTTCTTTTAACCATTTAAGATAGACATTTAACTTATTCATTTTTTAAGTTACCATGTTTCTTTTATCTCCTGACTTTCCTTTTCTTTCTTTTTTGCTATCAAGTATTTTTGTTTGGACTTTTAAAAAATGTTTTCTTTTCTACTTTTTTAATTTGTTTGTTGAGATGTTATGATATGTCCACAAAAAACCCAAGGAATTTATAGAAAAATTGCTAGAAATAATAGGAAAGTTTTGGAAGGTGACTGGATATAAGATGATTATTAAAAAGTTAACTGTATTTCTATATTACAATATTAACAAATTAGAAATATAATTTTAAAAAAATTATTCTGACTTGAGGGAAGAGAATAGAAACTTCCTTAAACCAGATGTTAAAAACGTTAAAATTACTAGAGAATTAAGGACTTCTCTTCATCAATGGACATCCTTGTGAAAATTAAAAGCTAAAATTCACACTGGTAAAAGAGATTGGCGTTACATATAGCCAACAAAGGTTAACACGACGTATATATAATTTTCTTCTATAGATTAATAGTAAGAAAATAATGATTTACTACAAAAAGAGTAAAGACATGAGAAGGCTGTTTTAAAAATAAAAACAAATATGGGTAGAGATGCTCAACTAGATTAGTAAGTAGGAATAATTTTGTGAAGACTATATCAAGATGCCATGTATACCTATCTGACTGACAAATATGTAAAAGTCTGATAGTACCTTGTGTTGGAGAGGATATAAATTGCAGGATCTCTTTTGTATCGGGGAGGTGGTGGATATAAGCTATCAGAATCACCTTGGAAAAATATTTGGCATCATCTTTTAAGAAATTATCATTTTTATGCTCCTTTATCCATTGACACCACTCTTGGAAATATGCTCATGAGATGCTCTAGCTCACGGATACCAGAAGGCTTGAACTGAGGTAGCTACATCAGTTTGTGAGAGCAACACCATTGGCAACCTCCAGAATGTTCACTAATGGGGTAACAGAAAAATAAACTGTGATATATTCACATAGTAAAATAGTATGCAACTGTAAAAAAGAAAGAACCACAGCTGTATGCAGGTCCTTGAAATTATCTTAGTAACATGATGAATGAATAAAGCAAGTTTCAGGAAAATGCACACAGCATGATGGATAAATAGATAGACAGATAGATAGATATACATGAGGGGGGATTTATTAGGGAAATTGCCTCAATTATGGAGGCTGAAAAGTCCTTAATAGACCATCTGCAGGCTAGAGAACCAAGGAGGTCATCAGCATGGTTCTGTCCAAATCCAAAGGCCTCAGAGCCAGGGAAGCTGATGGTCTAACTCTCCGTCCAAGGCCAAAGACCTGAGAACTTGGATTTCTGATGTTCAATGGCAAGAGAAGAAGGGTGCCCCAGCTCCAAGAGAAAGAAAAAATTCTCCATTCCGCTGTCTTTTTGTTCTATCTGGGACCTCAGTCAACTGGATGGTACCCACCTACATTGAGAGCAGATCTTCCTAACTCAGTTATTGATTTAGATACCAATTTCTTCTGGAAACACCCTTACAGACACACCCAGAAATAATGCAGTTCCAGCTATCTGTATATCCCTTTCTCCAGACAAGTTGATACCTAAAATTAACAGTCTTGCAGGCTTCTTAAATTCTTATTAGGCTAGAGTCACTTCAGAGAGTATTACGCTTACATGTCAAGATGCCATTCTTTTCATCTTTCCTCTTGTCTTTCCTTCTTCCCTAGTGTTTTTTTGTGCTGCCTCCCTCTTCTCAATTATGAGACCTGCTTTCCCCATTGCTTATTCATTCATTTATGTCATATCAGACCCTGGGAAGCAGCTTTCAAATGCAGCCAGAATCAAAAGTCTAATTAGATAGAAAGGGGCCTGGCAAAAACCACAGATCTGACAGTCAAACCATCCCATTTGGGAAGGTCAGCTAAGAGGGTCAAAGCAGTCAAGCAGATAGCACATATCTAGGCAGGCAAGAAGCTGAGTTATGGGGTGGTGATAGGCCATGGAGGAGGAGCTAAGGTAAAGAAGAGGACATAGCATGAGGTCAGCCCAAAGAAACTGACCTCAAGGCACTGAATTAAGACCTGACCTAATACAGCCTCTCACTGTTCAGATGAGAAGAACATACAAGGTCACCCACTGAGTTAGCCAGGATCCTGGATTCCTAGACCCAGGTTCCTTCTATCAACAGAACAGATACGGTAGTCCAGGACAGTGAGTTTTATATTTAGTCAGTGGTCTGCCAAGTCAAGGGCTTCCAACAGTGCTTTGTTTCACGAAGCCCTGTCTTAGTGGAAGGTAGGCTTAGTCTCACTCCGTCGCCCAGACTGGAGTGCAGGGCCACGCTCCTGGCCACCGCAGCCTCGACCCCCTGGGCTCCGGCGATCCTTCACCTCAGCCTTCCAAGTAGCCGGAATTACAGGCACGCACTACCACACTTGGCTGATTTTTTAAAATTTATTGTAGAGATGAGGTCTCACCAAGTTGCCTGGGTGGGTCTCAAACCCGCAGGCTCAGGCAGTCCACTCACCTCGGCCTCCCAAAGCACTGGGATTACAGGCTGAGCCACCAAGCCTGGCTATATTTGTATTTGTATATACATGTATGTTATATTTAAATATTGTGTATATATATAAATATAGTTATATGTCTACTCATATATATGCTTATTAAGTATTTATTAATGTACCCATATATGAGAAGAAAAGCAGTATAATCTAGACCCTGAAATAAGTTTTTCCAGGCAGAAAACCTAGGTTCAAGACCCACCTCTGCCTCTCTGTAACAGTGGGGAAGTAACTACTCTTTTCTGGGTTTCAATGTGCTTAGGCTATAAAATGAGAGTATTTGACTAGATGAATTATGAGGTTCTTTTTAGATGTTAGAACCTCTATGTTAAAATATCGGCATCATGTATTTTAAAGACATGCTCCTGGATCCACCTTTTTTTTTTTTTTTTTTTTTACATCATTTGTTTAATTTTATCCCAGTATTTCCCACATAGAAGTGAATACTTCCTGATTCAGAATTTGATACCACTGGGGCTTTGCATAGCAACTTATATTTTAAATGTAGATTATGATTGTGGAAGAGTTTTTAAGGGGACAAAAGAGATGAAATATGTCAAATGATACTGATAGGTCAAGTCACGTAAGAACTGAGAGTTAACCTTTAGAGTAATATGGAGATCATTGAAGATCTTGACAGGAGGCCTATTAGGAGAATGATAGGGGTAATATCTGATTGGGGAGGGTTCAAGTGAGAGTAGGAAGAGAGGAACTGGAGATGGTAAGTATATATAAATTTTTCAAGGATTTTTGCTATAAAAGGATGTACGTAAATGAGGTCACTGTTGAGGGTTTTTTTTAAGGTAGGAGAAATTACTGCACTTTGTATGCTGATGGGAATAATCCAGGAGAGTGATCGAAAAATGGATGCTATAAGAGACATGTTCAGTGGAGGGACTATCCTTAGACAGAAACATGGGCAGATGCTGATAGATGTGGATGGAACATTGTCAGAATTCTCTTCTGATTTCTTCTGTCCTGGGGGATATAGAAAGCAAGATCATTCGCTGAGAGTTAAGTGTGAGTAAGGAGGCATTGCAGCTTTTGAGAGGAGAAAGTGTAAAATAGACTAGGATAGATGAAGAGGGAGTGAGAAAGGACTAGAGAAACTTATCAGGGCTTTGCCAACTTGAAGTTAATAATTGTTAAATAAATAAGACCAATGAGCATATTTGTGTGTTTATCTACATCCATCTTCAATAGCATGAATGAAAAGTAGGTGGTGTGGGACTTAACAAAGTTAGATTTTGTTAAATGGTACAACAAAGACAGGAGCAATGGAGTTGAGGGTGTTTAAGGGAAATGATTACAGCGATGAAACATGGAGACTAAACTGAATAAAAATGGAAATGTGGATGTGAGGGGTATAAGGGGCCATAAAAAGTTGGTAGAATAATGAATGGTAGATTCCAATCAAAGGATTGTTGAGTTGAAATATTTGAGAGAGGAAGCTGGTAAACCAGGAGGTACCCATTGGAAAGTGAGACGTTTGAAACTGATGTTTTGGATTTGCTGGTTTTATACGTGGAAGTGCATAGAAAAGAAGATCTGTAGAGGGATCACAGCCCAGGTTTTTATCTGCATAGACACAGAAATCATCACGATTGGTGACTAGAGATGTGTTGGAGAATGTGATAGCAAACAACAAGAGAAAATGTCAAAAGATTAGGGGGAATAATCAGGACAGCTATAGATGCTTATAGCATGGAGAGGAGGTAGATGGCTATTAGGGAACATGAAATTCAATCCTGGGGTGAGGAGGAGGGAAAGAAGAATACCTACTTCACTTCTAGGTGCAGTGATATAAAGGATGTAGGAGTGCAGACAGCCACTACTTGAAAGGGCTCCAGGGAGTCCATTTCCCTAAAGAGAGTCAGATTTTGGTTAGAACGAGAAAAGAAGTTGAGGATGTACGTAATTTTTCCTTTAACTGATCTTGAGTTTCAAGAGCACTGGAAGGGCTTTAGGGGTAAGACAAGGGTAGAAGATGGAATCAACAAGAGTGTTATTCAGATGTGACCACATGTGACTAAAGAGTGATTTAAAAATAATAATCAGTATATATTTTAACTGGCACAACATAACTTAGACATGCAAATAGGTGCCAGGAGGGTTACACATTTATGTCAGTAGTACTGAATTTGCACAAAATACTACTAGGGAGTCAAACATTATGAATTAAGTATATGTATATATAAATACAGAATTTTATAACTGGAAGGGATTTTTCTTTTTTTTTTTGAGTTGGAGTCTCACTTTGTCGCCCAGACTGGAGTGCAGTGCCGCTCCTGCCACCGCAGCCTTGACCTGCTGGGCTCCAGCGATCCTTCCGCCTCATCCTTCCAAGTAGCTGGAACTACAGGCGCGCGCTACCACGCCCGGCTAATTGGAAGGGATTTTAATCATATTTCCACAGATTTTATTTATCTTGGTATCCCTAAAGCCTATCACAATGCTTATACAAAATAAGTGCTCACTTAATGTTTGTTGAATGAATGAATGAACCTAGTCAATACTTTAGTCTGTCATGCCCAGCCATCTCAATTGACTGAGGAGGAAAATCTAGCCCATTGTTCAATATAGTGTTTGTTTCCTTAAGGGGAGAAAATATTCATCCACTGAGGGTGAACTTGACTTTTGGAATCAGCCAAATGTCATTCAAAAGCAAATCTGGCAAATACAGGCAATAATACAAGTTTTGATCAAATCCGAAATGACGTAGTGAAGCTGATAAACTGATTCTGAAAATAACTTCAAAAGAAGAATTTCCAAAATGAATTATTATATTCCGAAATTTATATGTCTCAAGGTGACTATATTGAAGAGCACAGTATTTGTTTGGGTGAGTGTGTCACTTATTTTAAAATTTGTCACAACTTTGTTGGCAATCTAGTAGTAATAAATACTTTTTATCCTCAAATGGTAACAGACTCAGATTGCAATTGTAAAAATCACTCTCTAAATCTGAGATTCCTGCCCTGAGGTTCTTGGAAAGAAATGACTGAAATTTTGAGAAACACAACCAAACAGTAACCTGGTCATGAAACTTAAGGGTATGGAGGAAACAGTTGGGTTAGGGGTGAAGGTGGTGGTAGGAAAAGAGATATGATGAAGAAAAACAGAAAATACCCAAACCTAGAAATCAGTAAGTATTCTGTAACTGGTGTGATTAGACTGCATTTGCCCCTATGTGTGAGCCTCGGGAACTGAGTTCAGTTTCTGAGTCCAGAGATAATTGTATCTCTGGTGCCTTCTTGCCTCTTTAAGTTGATCTATTTATAGTTCCTTAGTCTTGCTTCCTCTTCCTCTAAGGCCGGCTGTTCACCTAAAATGTCTTCCCATTGCCTGGGGAGCAGGGAGAAGAGGCTGGAGTTTCCTTAAACTTCTGGATCCTTTGGCATCTAAGAGTGGTGCCAAGGAGCAGCCATTCTCTCAGGTGGTCAACACAGATCCTGCCAAATTGACACTGACTGGGAGCTTGGTGGAGAATGTGTTACCTCCACTCCATCCGATGCCTGTTTATATTTCATTTCATCCTATGGCACAGAAACATTGTTAATGATTACCCATTCTTGTCTGGTGGGGAGTAAACTGATTACCTCAAATGGAAGGACACATACTTTTACTCCCTGCAACTTTTAAATTCCATGTGGCTCACTTAAATTGAGAATATTTGAGGCTATTTGTCAAAAAGTCTGACAGATGTAGCTACTGTGAATCATACCACAGCACAAAGTATAGTCATCCCGGTGTCATTTGTCATCATATAGTCTTCATTTCTTTAACTTTCAAAATGGAAATTTAGGTTACATTCCGAATTACCTCTAGTTGCCTCTGGGAACCTAGTGCTGTTCGCTAACCTGGCCATTTTAAAATTGAGAATCAAAGGAAACTGCTGTAAATAGTCAAATTATGGAGGGAACAAACCACAGAAAGAAGTGGCATTTTTCTGTAGGGACAACAACACTATTGGTGTTTATCTCCATGTATCAGCTCCTTGAGAACTGAGACTGCATCTTAATCCCCATGTTCAACACCTAGCACATCTTTATATGTGTCTGGCACATCTTTAGGAACATAAATTTTGCCCATACTTTTAGATATGGGATCACAGCATCTCTTGTTCCTGAACCATCACTCAAAAAGAGGAAAGGGGACTTACAGCAGCAGCAGCTGAGGGAACAGAAAGAGCAAGAGATATTTGGTTTTGCAATTAATTAGCTGTGAGAGCTTGGCTAAGAGACATCTTCTCTGGGTCTTAAATTTCCTCATCTGGAAAAAGAGAACGGATTAGATCAGAGGTTTGCAAACTTTTTTTTAACCAGAGAAACTTTTTTTAAAGCAAAATATTACAAAGTGACCAAATAAGTGAAACAGATAAAACTAAGTGTGATGGGCTCAGGTGCTCCCTCATCCCTCCCTTCACCTGTAGTATTTCAGTGGAAACCCTTGGAGGTTGTTTCTCAGCCCTAGCTAGACCTTAGAGTCTCCTCATAGGGTTGCCAGATTTAGGAAATAAAAGTACAGGACACCCAGTTAAATTAGATTTTCAGATAAACAAGGAATACGTTTTTAGTGTAAGCAAATTAAGTATATCCCAAATATTTAATATATATTCAACTAAATTCTAGACCAGTTAAATCAGAAGGTCTGGGTTGGATGTTCCCATCAGCACTGTTTAAAAGCCTCCCAGTATATTCTAACAAGCAGTCAGGGAAGAGACTGCCTCAGCTCACTAAAGGCATGGTTTGAAAACCAAAATGGATCATAAAAAGAAAAGAAATCTGCTTCAACTTCTAAAACTGTGTGATTCTAAGCAGATTATAATTTGTGAGGTCCAAAATTTCAAAGAAAGACCATTTCTTATTCATCACCTGGCCCAGAATCTAGCCTTGAACATAGTTTGAGGTTGATGTGTTTATTGACAGAATGTAGGCATGAATACTCACCACAGAGGAAAGAGATGGGTTCGTATTAATCTGTTACATCCAGAAGAGCCATGGTCTCCACCTTAAAGCCTGAATGCATCCTTCCTGCCAGAAGTAGGCAGCCTTATACGTGGGACACTTTCTGCCCTTATAATCAGAATCTATATCACTGTCCACTGTGTTCTATAGAGTGAGACCACAGAGTGGAGAAGTGGGCTGCCCATGCCACTCGGCTGAGTGAGAAAACCTGGGTGCTGCTTCCAGCTTTGCCTCCACCAGATTCTGTGCTTCATATTATTCTATATAATGAGAATAATAATAAAAGGAGAATACCTTCTATTTCTTATGCTTCTACAATGTGGCAAGCAAGCCCTTTATATAGTTAATCTTTAAAGAAATGATTCTCAAACTTGAGTATGCAGCAGAGTTACCGGGAAGGCTTGTTAATTTGTATATTGCCGGGCCTTAACCCGAAGATTCTGGTTTACTGGATCAGAGTGGAGCCTTACAATGTGCATTTCTAACAAGTTCCCAAGTGATACTGATGCTTCTAGTCTTAGGATTACTCAGTGAGAACCACAGCCTTACAACTATAACTCAGAAAAGTTAAATGACCTGTCCAAGTGACAGAGTCAATGTTCACACTCTGGTCCGCCAAGTATGTCTGCCGTTTGTGCTCTAAAGAGTGATTTTTGAAGACTAAAGTAGTAAAATTGTATAATGGTGCTATTTTGATTTTTAGGAATAAAAAAGACAGAACAAATGTGGTCTTTTTTAAGCAGGAAAAATGAGCAGGTGACTGTGTATGATGGAGTCCTAAAATGTGCTCCAAAAAAACCATCAGACTGGTTGACAAAACAGCCCCATACCACTGAATTACTGTTGGAAGTGGTTTTGTCCTTTGGAATTTATTGTCAATTCATAAAGACATGGTCTGCATAACCCATTAGCATACTCTCGCCAGTGAACAGCTCAGAAGCGGAGAGCGAGCTCCCACAATGTGGGGTTTGAAATACAGGCCAATAAAAGGTACAAAATGACAATTTACTCATAAAAGTTTGAAGCCACTGTTCATATTTTCCACACTTTAACAAGCAGACAGAAAACTAAACCTACACAGCTATGATTAATCTATTTTAAGGAAGAAAAAGTGAAAGTTTGATGGGAAGAAAAATGTTTGTCCTAACAACTAATTTGAAAACCAAAAAAACTCTCCCTTTCTCCTGTTGGCTTGGAAACAGTCATTTCTCTGTATTTCCTGAATCCGTTTACTTTCCCAAAGGGTTTCAACTTTTATTTAAATGAAAAGTCATTTCCCAGTTTTCTGCAGTCTGGAAAACAGATCAACTATATAAAAATGAAAAATGCCATTGCATATACACTTAGCTTCCTTCAGGACATGGAAAAAAAGATGGAACCTTAAGTTCACCCTCCGAGGCCTCTAGAAAGGTCACAAAGGCTCAACAGAAAACAATGATGCCATTTTTCTTTCTACTTATGTTAGTGTTCCCCGAGTTACTTTCATTTCTTGAGAAATCTACAGGTTTTCAGAACGAGAAATATGATCTAATATGACATCCCCTCAGAGTGTTCAGTACTGTTAATAGCGAAGAATGACAAAGATAATTTGGATGGTTTGTAAGTTACAACTATGAAATTTAAATGCACAAGATATAAAAGTATGATGTAAACTCAAGTGGCACTTATCTCGTGTGTCCGAACTGACCCCCATGCATCAACATAGCACATCCTGACAGCCATCCCTGAGGACTGATTCCTCCAAGGTGACTGCTCTTTAAGGGACCATTGTTAGAAGCATGGGGACATGAGACCATCAGCCACCCTGGGATCTATCTTATCTCACCCTCTCTTAATTATCCCAATGTGTCCTTACTTACAGATGGTTAATGTGATCATTTAAAGAGTTGCCAAATGTGAGGTTAGGAGAATTTCTTCTTAAGTTTTCATTTTCTCTCTTTCAATCCTGAGAGCTTTCTAAATCTGTCTACATTTATGGCCAGTGAATCATTTATAGATGATTAAGCTCTCTGCTAATGATTCCAGTGAAAAGACCATGAGCTCTGGAATTAGAAAGCTCTTCTGTCCCTACATAAACTCCTTAACTTTGCTAAACCTTCTACCTCTATAATGGGCATAAGAGAATCGACCTCCATAAAGTTGTGGGGATTTAAAGCAGATGATGTATACACAGCCCCATGTCTCAGTGCCTTGAACGCAGGAAGTATTCAATAAGCAGTAATCACCCTTTCCATGTGGGCCAGTTAGTTTTTATAAAAAATAATAATAGCATTAACTGCTCACAAAAATTGGAACATCCCCATACGCACGAGCCCTCTGTAGATGTGAGCTCCAAGTCATAAGGAGGACTGGTCTCCATAGAAAGGATCAACCAACCAAAATCTATACTCACTACTGAAAAATGGAAGCCATGAAATCTGCCCTTCTGTGGAGTCTTGATGGCCTTATTTTTGTATACAATGCTAATTCATTTGGTTTGCCCAGGCTGTGTCTGTGTAAATAAATATTTGCCACTTCAAAATAACTGTATGCACCATCATCACATTTGTTGCAACTTAATTTCACTGAGTGTTGAATTTTTAAAACGACCCAGGATTTATTACCTTGGGTTGGGTGAAGCCAGGATACTCAAATGAAAGTTAACTGCTAATGTCGATGATATTCTGAAACACATTTAATAATTTTCAGTAGGAAAACAAATCAACAAAGCTAGGAAGAAGGGTATACATTTCAGAAATGAGATGCTTTTAGAGTTAAAAAAAATGAGAAGTGATAGGTCATCGGGGAAGAAGTAAAACTGTGTGGTGTGTAAAGAGTTAAAAGGGGCAAATGGGAGAAAATGCAATTGTGTGTGATTGGTAACAGGAATAGCAAAAAGTATACCAGGACCCTGTTTCAAGTGCAGGCCGCTTTTTATCATAAATCTCCAAACGTGCAAGGTTTCCTTTTTTTTTCAATTCATTCCTTCCTTCGTGCACCAAAGGTCAAAGAAAGAAGCCAGGAGAATAAGACTGGCACATTTCCTCTCAAAAGAGACAATTCCATTGAGGATTTCTCATGAGCTATCATTTATTCAGGGATTATGGGGTGCAGGGGGCAGCCATGACCAGGAATCAGGCAATGAATAAAAGGAAGCGCCAGGATCAAAAAGTCACCTCTCCTGTAAAGACACCACAGGCTCTGACATTTCCAGCCTCCTCAGATTGTTCTCCCCATCACTGAACCGGGTGCCACTCTCAACAGACCTTCCAGGGCGGAGATGTTGCTGCTCATTCTGAAGCATTTTGCTCTTTACCAAGAAAATAGCAATTTTTTTTTTTCCGCATTCAGAGAAGAGACTTCTTCCTTCACTGTAAGCTTAGGCTTGACCGACATGGGTTCATAACCTTATTTGGGACTGAATGTCCTCCTGAATTCATATGTTGAAACTTAATCTTCGTTGTGATGAGATTTGGAGGTAGGCCCACTAGAAGGTGATTAGGCCTTGAGGGTGGAGCTCTTATGAATAAAATTCGTGTTCTTACAAAAGAGGCCCCAGAAATCTGGTTCACCCCTTCCTTCTACCATGTGAAGACAAAGCAAGAAAATGGGTGTCTACGAACCAGGAAGCCCTCACCAACACCACATCTGCCAGTGCCTTGACCTTGGACTTCCTAGCCTCCAGAACTATGAGAAAATAAATTTCTATTATTTATAAGTGATCCAGATGATGATATTCTATGATAGCAACTCAGACAGACTAAGATAAGAACCATGCTGGAGACAGGAAGATGGCTACTGAGCTGAGTCTTCACCCAAGATTTTCAACCAACCTAACTTTTGTGATACAACATGATAGAACTAATTCATATTTTACTTGATTTCAGAAAAAGCTTTGAAGATAGTCATACATTGTTCATTGCACCAGATGGCAGTTGGCATGAATTTAACTGAGTTCGTAACTCACTCACTGGTTTGGTTATCATCCCCAGGCAATTGAAGGAAGTTAAGCCATTTTCTATCCACAGCCCACCAGGTGGATTCCCCTAGCATATTGTGGGGAGAAATTTGAACTGGGAGTAGTAGAATCCTGGGCCTAAATCCAGCATTTTCAAATTGTACTAGGGAATTGAATTTGAATTTATTTTTAAAGAAAGGAAAACCTTGGGACTAAAACTTTAACAGAGTTTTGAGCCAAGTGCATATTTGCAAGAAAATGTAGACTCCAACCTTTCCGTCACTCGTGGAGTGAACCAAACAAGGAAACAGTCCAGTATGTTGCACAGGCAGCGTGTTAATGTGTGCATCGAATAAACTTCCCCCGAAATGCTGCATCCCGCTGTTTCCTGATACTCTAAATATAACTTCATTTCCTTACTGATTACTTTTCCTTTTCAAACAAAGCATTTTAAAAATATTTTACAGGATTAATGTAATCATAATTCACATTGCAGTGTTAAACAAAAATGTTCATCTTCAAACATCCTATTTTTAAGTCAAATAAAGAAAAAAAGGCCAGGAAAAGCTTGTTTTTTCCTTCTTCACCAGTTAAAAACCTCGTAAGTTTATTTTTGTAAGTCCTGGAATTGTAGCATCTTAAAATGTCTCCTATGAAGGATGATAAGTATTCTAGAGAGTACCTGTCATAGTTTCCCAGGAAGTATCACAAATTGGGGGTAAGGGAGGCCTTAAAACAAGAGGAAAGGTATTCTTTCACATTTCTGGAGGCTAGAAGTCTGAGGCAACAGCATCAGCAGGACCATGCTGACTCTTCTCTCTTCTGGTGGTTGCCGGCAGTCCTGGTGTTCCTTGGCTTGAAAAACTGCCATCTCTGTCTTCTCTCTGGGTGTCTATGCACTGTGCAGTCTCCTCTGTTGTGTGTCTCCATGTCATCTTTCATTTGTGCATGTCTGTCTTTATGCCTCTTCTTATAAGGACATCAGTTATATTGGGCTGAGGACCTACTGTACTCCAGTATGATCCATCTTAACTTACATCTCGATAAGATCACAAAGACCCTATTTCCAAATAAAGTCACATTCACAGGTATTAGAGGCTAGGACTTCAACATATCTTTTTAAGGGACCCAATTCAACCCATAAGAGTACTTTTTTTTTCTTTTCTTCCTCCTCCTCCTCCTCCTCCTCCTTCTGTCTCACTCTGTTGCCCAGGCTGCAGTGCAGTGGCATGATCACAACTGGGCCCAGGCTGTCCTTCCGCATCATCTTCCCATGTTATTGGGACTACAGGCATGTGCCATCACACTTGGCTAATTTTTTTTTTTTTTTGTAGAGATAAGGTCTTGCTGCATGGCTTAGGGTGGTTTTGAACTCATGCACTCAAGGAATACTCTCACCTCAGCCTCCCAAAGTGTTTGCATTACAGGTGTGAGCCACCACGCCCAGCCCCACAAGAGTACTTAAAGTCAAAAAGCAGAAACTGGTAGAATAGAGGAATTAAGACTTTTGACATCAGTAAGGAGAAATCAGATCTGGCTTACTGAGTTTTTAGGGACTTGTCAGTATCATATCCCTTAAACAAGTGGTCATTCCAGCTATAAATTTTGATCAGAAGAAGTGGCTGGTAGGCCAATATTTCCAAATATCCCAGATATGTTTTCCTACCCTATATAATTAAAACAAGCAAACCAAAGAAGATAGATAGATAGATAGATAGATAGATAGATAGATAGATAGATAGATAGATCCTTAAGCTATCTGGTCCCCTTGAGACCACATCACTTGCAAGTGATACCGAGGAATAGTACCTACAAAGGAAGGGTGTCAGGTGTGGTGAAATTAGGGAAGAATAACATCACGGGGATTTCTCACTGGCCACAGTCCACTTCATTAACTTAACTTGTGTCACAACTACCAAGCTATAATCTGCTTTCCATATTAAACATGTGTATCAATTTAATTAGAAAAAGTATTTATATGTTTGTTCTTATTCTAATGATGCAACTAATAATTTTCCAGTGCCACCTGTTTTTCACAGTGTGATATAGGTTCATCATCTATTATTCATTGATCCTAGACTGTTCATACACTACTTAATAGGCAATCATCAAGGCATTGTGGTATATAGCAAGTTGAAAAAGACAATGTCCCTGCCTTTATAGATTTTATATTTTAGGAGGGAGGACAGATAATAAACAAACAGAATGTAATATGATTTCAAGTAATGATATATAATTATTTAAAAAAAAAAAAGCAGGACGAGTAGTAGAAAATAATGAGGATGCTGCTTCAGAAAGATGGATTGGGTAAGGCCTTTCTGAAGCAGGGACATTTGAACAGGGGTTTGGATGAAGTGAAACACTGAAATGTGGCTATTTGAAAGGAACACGCCAGGCAGAAGGTGCATCAAGTGCAAAGGCACTGAAGTAGAGGAGTGCTTGATACGTGCCCTGGCCATTATGGCTGAAGCCAAGTGACAGGAAGAAAACTAGGATGGAGTGGAATCCAGGAGCTGGTCATATGCGACCTTGTCAGCCATGGTGAGATCTTTAGGTTTCAATCTCAGCAAAGGGACACCATTGAAGGATTTTAAACAGGGGAGTGATGTGACTTGATTGACCGTTTCTAAGGAATACTGTTGCTTTTGTGTACAGACTAGGCCATCAGGAGGGGAAAATGGAAGCACAGTTGGGGAACCATTGTGGTCTTCCGGGCAAGAACTGGTGGTGGCATAAAACAAATGTTGAAAAATAATTAGACTTGGGCTATGTTTGGAAAGTAGTGCTAATAGAATTTGCTGATTGTTTTGGTCAGGATATTGCATGAAAACAGCGACTATTTTAAGTCTTTCAACAGAGAGAATTTAATACAGGAAATCGCTTACCCAAATAATAGAATAGCCGAGATGCGAGCAGAAGCAGGAAGTCACAACCACCTCTAGGGAAGGAGGGACAGTTGCATAAGTGGCATTAGAGTCAACAAACTGGACCATCCGCTGCAAGCTAAAGCCACAGGCAGGTAGGGGTACCCGGCAGAAGACAGAGCAGGGAAGAAGTAACTGCTGCTAGGAACACAACACGCCTTGCCTTCTTCTCTCTTCCTGTTGGCTCAGGTTTCTGTCATTGCCTCCCATTGGCTGTACCTCCCCAGAAACCAGAAAGAAAAGAACCCTGTGAAATGTGGTTGCAGAGCAAAGCAGGTGGAAGGAGGACATTCAGCAAATCCTCACAAATGTCGCTGACAGGTTCTCAGAAAGAGCGACTTTAACAAGACAATATATTTAAAAACCAATTTTCTCATGAGCTAATGGATATAAACAAGAGTTAAGTTCCTCTGGTATATTTCTGGTCACAAAACCGACACCAAGCTTCTAAATAAAAGCCAAAACACATCTCATATTAAACATTGAAACAACTGTGATCTGTACGTACATTTAAGAAACAGTAATAAAAACAAGGAAGATCACTTTTTATCACTTATTGCAGTTCAGGGTTGAGGGTGGCCAAAGCCTATGTTAGCAGCTCAGGATGCCAGGCGGGAACCAGCCTGGACAGGACGCTGTTCCATCGCAGGGTGACTCACACACCCATACTCACACTGGGACCATGTAGACATGCTAGTTCACCTCATGTGCACAGTTTTGGGACGTGGAAGGAAACCGCAGCCCCCAGAGAAAACCCATGCAGATGGATACTTTTTCTCATCAATGTAATAACAGAACAACGTTGAACAAACAATGTTATTCAAGAACCTGCAGTTCCTGAAAACAATTTACCAGAAGACTAGTAGAGGTGAAGTATGGGAAAAAGAGAGTCGTCAAAGACGACTTCAAGTTCATATACTAAGACATTAATATGCCTACTAAGACATTAGCCTCAGATACTAAGAGATATGCCTACACCGCTAGTATATAGTTAGATATAATATAAATATCTGTATATAAATACATGCAGATATAATATGTAGTTAGTTAGCTATATATAACAATATACTAATGATATATAAATATCTCCAGTATATAACTATATATACAGGGGTGCCAAAAAAGGTATACACATTTTAAGTATGATGTTCGCTCAAAAGATGGCATTAATCAAATGAATGCTAGCATCACCAAGCGACAGGCAGGACAAAGAAAATGGCAGAAGCACAGTTGAGCGAACATCACACTACATACTGCTACCATAATATAATTCAACTTTAAAAAGTAAGACATAGATAACTTCTCTTAAAATGTGTATACATCTTTTGGCACCCCTGTACACACACACACACACACACACACACACACACACACAGGCACCCCCGTACACATACACACACACACACACACACACACAAAGCCAGGATACCAAATAGCCTTCATCTCAAATGGCAAGGACAATCAATAGGCAGAGGTTGCCTGTATTACTATGTTAAGAAAGATTCTGAGGCTGTATCCATATTCAGAACGAGGCAGATGATGACAGAGGTTGATAGACAGTGCCTGCTATGGGCATGGGAGGCGGGGGGTTGCCACACAAGTGCCAGACATTAGCCATGTCTGCACCGAAGCAATGAACTCTTTGTAGCAGAGGCTGTGTGAGCCAGGCTCCTCACCTAAGTACTTCACAAAGGATTTCTGCTGTTTTCATAGAGATAATGGCAACAGCCTATCACAAATCCCCCATGGAAAGAAAGAACCATGATTACACTGAGGTTCACGGACAACAAGTACTGTGTTCTCATTCCCTGTCTTCTCTTGGAAATTTAAAGAGAACATCTTGTGTCAGCTCAGCCCAGTGTGTTACGCGTTATACTAATGAGTACACCTGGCGACACACCAACTCTATTTCCCTTGACCTGTTCATCTTTCTGTGGAATCCAGGCAGTTCCTACCTTGGGGCCAGATCTCTGAGTTGATGGTCTATGATGGGGTTAATCTGTAGTGAATGTATGCTCACCCACATGTAGTGTGGCATGGCCCCATGTCCTTCCAGTTATTTCCCTGCGTGCTCTGGTGTCTTCTGGCATTCTGATGGGGAGTTTAGCCAAGTAGGCTTGGAGAATAGAGTTGCAGATCTCCTTGGGAAAGGCATTTATTTATTTATTTATTTATTTACTTATTTACTTATTTATTTGCCAGGGTGGGATCTTGCTATGTTACCCAGGCTGATCTCAGATTCCTAAGCTCAAAAATAAAGTCATATTCTTTTCCATCTAAGAGCTAATCCCAGAGTTCTCCTGTGTGCACCTCCCCCAAGGTGATTGCAGCCCTGCTTTAAACATGCACATGGCAGCCATGAGCGTGGTCCTGACATCTCTGCCCTTCCCTTGCTTTTACATGTTGTGAGACCTATTTCATCTTTCCCCCAAAAATGGGAATTTTGGGGATTATCTTTAATGCTAGGTCAATGCCTCTGGTGAATACGAATTCTTGGTTTAACTAATTCAGATAGCAATTAATGTGATTATTACCTGAAAATAAAATCTTTTAATTTTTTTGTATTTTTATCTTCAGTGGAATAACAAGGTATTTTATTATTCAAATGGGCTCACTTCCTGCTGTTTTCAATACGATTTTTAATAAATATGTAAATTCTAAAGTTAATTTACAGCATTCATTGGGAGGCATGATTTTTAAAATGACAAAAATTTGATGGATTGTAAAATTATCCTTCTTTAACATCATCAGTCATAGTGAACAGAATGCACCAACCTCTTATAATTTTATAGCCTTTCTTCATCTTATCTTCTGTTATGGACTCACTTAAAATTGATTATAAAATGGTATATTTCTTAGGCCATAATTCATTCACAGATTAATCAGATTTTCAGTTAATATCCCATCATCATATGGGATGGGAGCCAATGGTGTTTTGTAGTCATTCAGAGTTGTAGGAGCGAAACTCTGGTTGCCAGTCCCAAGTGACTGAACCTACCAAAGCTAATCACTAATCACATTCAGACCACATAAAGTAGAACATCCTTCACTCTATTTCTTTTCTGGTTGGCTCACAGCAAGAGATCTTTATTGGCCCTGACCAGGAGACCAAAATATACTCTAAAAGGTTGTGGGGGTGGTTCTTACTTTTTTCCTTGCTTCAAATGAAATGTCTGTAGCCATCCCCTGAAAGCATCAAGAGAAGGATGAGAGAGAGAGAGAGAGAGAGAGAGAGAGAGAGAGAGAGAGAGAAAGAGAGAGAGAGAGAGAGAGAGAGAGAGAGAGTCCTTGCCTAGCAGTCTTGGACTTAAACATCTTTCTTCTAGTCATTTTCCAGTAGGAATAGCTCTTGGACTAGTTTCATGATTTTAAATAATCCTTTGGTAGCACCCAACAGGAATATTTACAGGACATTTTGTCAGTAACTTCTTTAACAGCAATTTAAGGAAAAGTATTTTTCTTAGTCACTTAAGAGAACTGTACATATACATGGCAGAGAAACAGCACACACTGAATTCAGCAAAGAGAAACACCAGCCCACTCACATTTAACTAACTGAAGCTCTGGGTTTTCAGAGTTGAAGAAAAGATAATTATCCCCCCTTCCACCCTCACTCCTATAGCTGGTGCCAGTTCTGATGTGTGAAGAATTGCTACCTGTTACATTGGTCTGCTCCCGTCATAGCACATTTCTCTGTGCGCCTATGAACACAGCCCAGGCTAAAGACCTCCGGAGGCAAATCTAGGGTTTCACCTAGTCCTTTTTCATCCTGTGGACGGCCCCCATGGAAGTCACTGCAGGCCTCACAAAACCTTTCATATTCTTTAAGGACCTGTGATGTTCTTTAAATTCACCTCATTATTTTCAAACCTTCATTCTAAGGCAGATTCCCCAATTCATTTTGTTCATTTTCTTCACAAAAAACTACTTGGCTATTTTTAAAGCCTCACTGACGTTGCCAGTCTTCCCATTGCTAAATGTAATTTCCACTTAGTGTGCGTGTTTTAATCCCTAACTTTGCAGCCTTTAGTGCTGTTGATTATTTCAAGGAGCTTGGTTTATAGCAATAGAAATACTCTTTGCAAGTAGTATGTTAACCACATTTTTTAGAAAAACAAAATCTATTTTCCTGTTTACCTACTAGAGAAGTTATTATCTCCACTTTCTAAATAAAGAGAGCTGAGTGATTAGACATTAACCACCCCTCGGAAATAAATGAATGTTCCCCACCAGAGAGTTCAGCATCTTGTCTTAGGAATTCAATCACTTTCAAAGACATTAAAGGGTATTAAAGAGAAGAAAGATAAAGTTATAGGGGGGAAAAAGACGACCGGTAAATAGATATCATTAGCATCCTCCCTTGATTCCACTAATGTTTATGGAATGCCAGGCATGTTCTGGGTACCGGAGATGAGAAGATAAACAGGATCATAGTTTCTACATGGGAGACTGAGCCATGGCAACCTATATACACAATAAATACCAACTGTGCCATGAGACTGGTCTGTGCAGGGATGAAGGGAAAATGGGACAGCGGTCAAGGCTCCAGGTCAGAAGAGGATTCAGAGATTTCCCTCATCTTTAGTCTCAAGAAAGGAGTGTGTGTTGGCCAACCTGGAAGGTGAGAAAGACGTGTCAGAGAGAGAAAGATGTATGAACTAGAACACAGAGACACTAACTGCCTTTCTGGGTCAAAATTCAGCCTATTTCGATCCTCAGTTGGCTGACTAAATAATGTGCTTGATAACTATCTGCATACTACTGACTTTTTTTCCCCAAGGTGTTGCTGAGCAGTTTTAATTTTATCTGCAAATCCATAGATCTTTTTACCTTTTTTCCTGATTACTTTTGAGATTGCTTTTTTACCTTTGCCCTACACTGCCATTGGCTACTACTTCACTGAGCCCATTCACTCCTGAGCTGGCCTGGGAGTAGAGAATTTTCTTTCTCTTCTCTCCATTTCCCTACCTCTTTCCACAGAGGACTTTAAATCTTTGAAATGTCTTTCCATTTCATTGCTGCGGAGGGTGTTGCTCCTATTCCTGAAGTTAAGGTCTATGTCTTCACCTATCCACAGACTGGACAAGGCTTGATTACATGAGCTGTAAAAGGATGGGCAGATAACTCTTGCCCTGAGAAGTTAGTCCCATTCCCCCATCCAGCCAAAGCCCTTGAATCATGGCAAAGTTGCTATTTCAACTGCAGCTCTCTCCCTACTTTGAGAAACCTTGCTTCCATGGGGAAAACCATAGAAGAAAGGCTCCTTTTGCCCCCTGCATATTTGCTGCCTGCTGGGAAGGAAGGAATATGGTGGGGGGAGAAGGAATTCATTACCATTAATCATAGCTCTTGGGTCTAGTAAGTCAGTACCTTGTCTTTTTCTAGACTTTCCAGAGATGGCATTAACCAGAGCTTCTTATCCTTTAGTTAATTGGCTCATGAGTCAAAGGTTTAGAACGTGCTCTGCCTACCACCAGAGAAACATTTGTTTCCAGTGTTACTGGGTGAAGGGCTTAGATCACTCTCCCAAGGTCCTTCTAAGGATGCTGCCCCAAGAGTTCTGTTGAATGGGACCGCTGGTTACACAGAAATACATGAGCTGCTCTGTTTCTCTTGGAGCAAGCTGATGCCCATTCTAGGATGAACATATTGATGCTTTCACAAACATTTTCCCTCTGTGCAATTTTTTCCTTGAGAAAGGAGAAAGAGACCTTCTCATTATTTATCTTGAGCATTTGATAGGCCTCCTTTGAGAAGGTTATTGTCTGCTACAGCAAAATAATCATGGGATTTTTGGAAAAGCTGGTAAGAGAAAAATGATTCATTATTTCAAGAATTATTTTGCCTCCAGTCCCCAAAATGGATGAAGGCTTCTAACAATATGTAAGAGACAGCAAGGCTTATTATATGAAAGGTTGCACTTTAAAGGGAAAAGAAGTTCAAACATTACATTTTTAGCTCTGCTGAAATATCACAAGGGTCAAGGCGATCCGCCTGTTCCCCCCGTGGTCTTCTGCGTGTTATTGTGCTACTCCCTTTGCAGGAGGAGGCCTGCCTGCCCTCGTTCCCTTCTCATCCATTTGGGCTAATGAGATTGGAAGAATTTTTTTAGGTTCTATTCAAGCGGCACCCTCTCCCTCTTGTCCCTTTGGAATGTCAGAACGGATGGCATATTCATCCATCTATAGGCTCACTTGACCCCACAGTGCTTCTTGCCATGTCATACAAAATCGTGCATCTTCACAGCACAATATATCTTGCTGATTTGGGGAGGGGAGGTGACTGCCTAAGTGCTATGGATAGTATCATGAAATAGACCAAAATGTCGTTGATCATAGAATTAGCACATCCGTATCCGGTACCAAGATACCTATATGTTGGGTTATTTTTGCAACAAAATATGTTTGGTCTAAGTGCAAGTCAGATACTCAGAAGGAGGCAGCTTGACTGATAAAGATACTGAATTTTAAAACAAAAACTGGAGAGGCTGAGCGATCAATATGACCTTGACTACTCACAAGCCAAATAACTTATGGAAATAATGTAAAGACCCTTGTGAACTCTTTTCCCTGACAGAAAAGTTTTAAATAATATTTTAAGAAAATCAAAAGCAAACATCCCCTGAACCTTCTTTACAGATTAGATCTGAAATGAAAGACCCTGAGTTACACAATTAACTATTGATTTTGTTGATCCATATTTAATTCTCATAGCAATTGAGTTGTGTTTACACAGTCATGCGGGGCAGACATACTTCACTGGGAGAAGGCGCCTTTCACTTTTACATTAATTTAAAAATTAAATTGTTCTGTGCATCTGAGACAAAAATAAAGTTTATTTTTATTGTAGTGGACGGCTGACTTAAACCTCATAAAGTGGCATTAAGTCAGCTGAGGTGGTTTATGAAGAAAATATCTATTATAATGCAATAGTCAGTTTGCCAAATGAATATATTTCAGGTGGCAGAATGAGACTTAAGAGTATCTGCATGCTACCTGGTTCTAGAATTTTATACTAAGACAGATATAACTGAATCTCCCTACAGTTTAATTTCTTTATTTGATACATCCATATTATTTGTAGTTTTATTACTCAATTAGTTAATCCTGTTGCTGCCTCTAAGAATGTCATCAGCATGATATTTACATTCTCACCTGGAAGCTCTAAGACAGGTCACCAAGTTTTCCCCTACCTAAAGGAGATAGGAATCTGAATTTGAACAAATTGCTCAGACCTAGTTCAGGCCAGGTGAGGCAACACTTACTAGCTGAAAGAAGAATATAAGGAAAAAAGTAGAGCCAGTGTCTGTACCATCTATCGTGGGTCTATGCTTTTCAATAACATTTGCCCCCTGGGGAGCATGTTGTGCTGGCTCTTGTTCCTGGATTTCCAGGAAGGAATGGCAGGCAGCTGCTACCTCACCCAGTGTCTGGCCAGGCCCACGTAAAAGTGTGGGAGAAGGCCCCAGATGACTTAGAGCACAGCTGCCCCATCAGGGTGGCCATGGGAGGTGAGTCCACATGTCTCTACTCTTGACAAAGAGGAAATTGTTGTTGCCAAAGTAACCAAGAAGCAGACATCCATCAGTCCAAGAAGTATCCTGGTTCTTGATGCTAACCTAGAATCCAAGAGACCTGCTGCTGCCAGGATTGTCTAGGGATAGGAAAGCAGCTGTGTTATCCCAGGTCAGGTGACAGTCTGAAATGATCTTACTATATGTGTCTATTGATTATGGGAAAACAGACTTTAGGGAGTGCTTGGTCAAGTCTGTGAACTCTAGAAGAAAACGATGTAGTGAAAATAGATCTAGTAGTAACAACATTTATTGAACCTCTAAGATATACAAGACACAGTGTCAGGATCTGAGAAAGAAACCTGACTAAAATCTAGTCCATGGCCTCAAGAAGCTTGCAATTTAGTTGAGAAGTGGGACATTGATACAAAAAGATATGAATTGTCATAGAAACAGAACCAGCAGCCCTTTAACTAAGGAGGATCAAGTTACAAACTTTGGTTTCTATTTACAACACTATGGAATTTGGGAAAAGAGAAGAAATTCTGATTTCAACACACTGAATTTAGGAAGTCACTAGACCCAGAAAGGCTAAGGAAGGTTGAATGTAATAGTAATAGTTAACCTATGAAAAATATCTGCCTGAATGATATTACAGGCTAAAAACAGAAGTTCAAAAGAGGCTTTAGCAAGTCTAGGGAGTTATTTCAAAATAGGATTGGGTGCAGGCACATCCATAACTTTGAGTTGGAAAGGATAGGTGTGTTCTGGTCCATTATCAGACCAAAGAGTAGGTCTAGAGTCTTCTTCTAACTCAATGAGGCAATTTGCAGGGACTCATCTTCTGATATATCCGAAACAGTGTTCTTTATTTACTTCAGGTTAAAAAAATCCATAGTGTATGTATTCCCTGTGAGCGGTGACTTTGTCTCATACACCACTATATCTCCACTGTCTAGAATACTGCCTACTACATAGGAGGTATTCAATAAATATCTGATGAATGAATAAGTAAATGAGTAAACAAATGATGAGGCAGGAGCAGCAAACTCCCTATTTAACACTCATTTAAATCCAGGTGCAGAGCTGAAGGGATGATTGTCACTGTCATATCATGGTAGAGGAAGGAACAGAATTCAGAAGGGAAGTAGATTCCCACTGGTATCCTCACAATTAGCACATGTCCCCATTTTAAGAACCCCATTGCATCCTGGGTAATGACAAGAGCATCTTACAACTGCTGCCATAAACTAGAGGGCAACACCAAACTTATTGTTCAGTGTTTGTGAATCTTCAGAAAAATTCCTACCAAAAAGGTCTCTTTAGAACAAGGATCAATAAATCGGTGCCAATTCTGAGTTATCCTGGCTCTCAAGATATAATATGTCAAATAACTGCATCCAAAGAAAAAGCTGACCAGCTCTTGAGCTAAACCATGAATTGCAGTAGGGATGAATTAGATCCATCATGAGTTAGATGAAGTAGATTGCACATGTGCAGAACAAACATTCTTATATTCACAAATTTCAGTGTGTTCCTGGATGAACCTTAGCCTGCAGTCCCATTTGATCCCCTGGCAGTTGTACAGTGCCTAATGGATTGCTGTAATGCACTGAGGCTCCTAAATGACCTACCAAGTCCTGTTGGAAGTAATTCCAGATTGTCTAGTTATTTATAGGTTAAGGAACAGCAGAATGTTTTCCCCTTGCTTTGGCACTCACAGCATATCTCATAAAAACTTAGCACTGTCAGGTATAATTTTATGATGTCCACCATTTTAGTGGTATTGGAGATTTTCTTTTGGAAGGAGAATGTACATGAATTTTAAAAGTATCATTTTTTTAAATGCTCATCTGATCCACAAAAAGGTGTCTTATTTTTTTCTTGTAAGAGCAGCCAAAAATCTCTCTCTCCTGTGTGAAACCAGAACTATGCAGTGTTAGAATACACAGATGGTCCCCTCATATTGTATTTTCATCTGACAAAGTTCATGGGCTTTTTATGCTACAAACACACTGACATCTAAGCCAGACATGCCCCAGTTTGCTGGACAGATAAGTATGACAGCTAAGACATAAAATAATCAAAAGGGTATTCAAAAAAAAGGGTTAATCCATCTTTTAAGTCAAGCAAATAGCGTCTATATTTGTATTCATAATGGTGCCTATAAATTAAAGACAGAAAAGCTGGATGGCCTTACTCTCACCAGTTGGAATCCTTTACCTGACATGAACAGATTTAGAAGTTCCCATTTCAGAAACTGCTCAATTCTCATTCCTGAATAAACTTTTTATTAATATGACTGTACTAGAAGAAGGAAATGGAATCTAACAGCACAGAGAAGCATGTTCCATTTAGTTAAGCTGCTTACCAGGCTAATATCAATGAGCTGGCTTGTTTGCCCAATTCCAGGTCACCAGAAAACAGTGCATATTTTGCTTTTGGAGAAAATGACCAATATCCATCAAATCTGATGCATTACTAAAGGTGGCCACCTATGTTTTAAATTAGATTTGTAGAACCACTCACCACCTGGGGAAAAATACAAGTTTTCAAATGGGCATTTCAAATGATAACACTCACGTGAGTCTGCAGAAATCACAAATGTCCTTTGCATGTCCATATAACAATTTTGCCCCAACTTATAATCACATGCCTTTCCTCTTCCCAAATGCTCTTCTCTGCCATAAGTAAAGTTTATAGTTTTCTTTGTGTTCCTTCTTCTCTTCCCACTAAGGGACATGCCCCCTACATCTCCCTCCATTTTTTCATATGTGGTAATATTTCCCGTCTCTGAGAAAATGACTTCTCTTTCTCTCAGTGCTTTTGATCGAGTCTTTAAATGTCCTTTGTGGCCATTGTTTATCTTCAAAGTGCATTCTTTCCCTTTCCACAAGGTGTTTTATTTTCTAGCGACCTTAAGCTTCCTCCTGACCTGCTCTCTGCTTTTTCCTCAAAAAATACATTCATTTTTTCCCCTCTGGGTTCAGGGGTTCCAGCAGAGGTCATTGAAAGCCATCGATCATAGTAAAGGGCAGCAATATAGTTAATATAGTCATAAAAGCACATCTCAGCTGAAAATTACTCTTTCACCTAATAAAACCAGTTTGCCCTGGAGATACTGAAGAATCTCTAGGACCCCAGTAAGAAAACGGAGTGCCCCCAAGTGCCCAATCACATTTCCCTGCGTGTAGTTGGGTGAAGAAAGTGGTTCTCTATTACTGACGTGTCACATTAATTTTTCAGAAGGGCAAGTGAAGAGTAATGTGTACAGTTGAGGTAATAGAGGGAAGTAAGCACCGGGAGAAAGTAATTTTCCAAGTTGGAATTCGACCAGGTTAACAGGGTTAACACCACAACTTTTGAGAAAAGTGTGGAGGGGTCTCTAGTGTTCACCAAAGGTCATTCTATCTATTTTTATATCTCATCCAGAAAGTAGCTCCGCCAGGAATTCAGTAAGAGGTGGCATTAAAGAAGAGATTAACTAGTGCCTCTGAGAAAAGAGATATGACTTGAGCCATACCTTTTCCCTTGAGGCTGGCCTGCCCCTAGCAAATATCACTTAACGTAGACTTTGAGATGTGCACAAATCTTCAACTAAGAGAACCTGGATTAAAACACCTCCTGCCTGTTCCCACAACAAGAGCATAATATAAAACTCTGCCCTGAATCCATCTTTCCCAGTGCCCAAGATTTGCTCATCAGAAAGGGAATGGGTAAATCACACCTTCAGTTTCAACCCAAAGCCCTGGATTAGACAGACTATTTTCTAGATTTGACGTATCTGCTTTTAAATGGAAGCTCTCCCATCTTTCATTCCTGCTGAATCACCTCCCTTCCCTTTCTTCGTTCCTGCAGAGGCATCTCTGCCCAAGGCAACTCCCTGAAGTACCCGAATTTTCCTGCATCTTCTTGGCCCTCATGCATATAGAACTGTGGGGTCAAAATCTGCATTGTATGTAATGAGAGATGTTGGGTGGTGGTAGGGGGTGCCATGGAGACAATTTTTCCCAATGTGGGTATTTCTTTTCATTTTGTCTCTGAGCCCCTCTCACTCAACATCTCTCAGGGGAAGGAGTAGCTCTTTTGATTAGCAAGTTCAGGAAGGGCACTGGCAATACATAGGGCTACCTCTTGCTTTTCTCAGCCTGTCTTTGGAGTGAGGACAGCAGTCAGAAGCACAGATCTGTTCTGTTCCTTCATGCTATAGGTTTTAAGGGAAGAACTTATTCCCCAGCCCAGGGATGTTACTAAGCTTGTTTATTTCTTGGGACCAGTGTTAGGAAAACGTCTTTGCAGATAGAAACCTCATTCTCCAATTCAAGCTTTCTCCTAATAAAGCTGATCTTTTGGGCTCCAGTCAGCCTTTTTTTAATCTTATTTTTCGAGTCATTGAGAACTAAGGTGGGGAAGAGGAATGTTTGGGTTAGTTATTGTGCTACTTCAAATTCCAATCATCGATGTACAAAAGGCACCCAATTAAGGATATTTTAGAGTCACAGAGCTTTATAGACTGGGAAGATCTGGAGAAAAAAAAAAAACTTTAATGTAAAGAAACAAAGGGTCAGAGGGCTCACACATCTAATTAACAAAAGGCCAGGAATTGCACACTAGTTTCTAAATATCTGGTGTAATATGTAGTGATTACAATCCCAAGTTATGTCATCAGGCTGTTTCTGCTCAAATTTTGATTTCCTAACTTATTAACTATGTGTATGTGGACCAATAGTCCCTTCTATCTGCATTTTCCCATTTCTGTTATGGGGATGATAATAGTCTTGTCTCATAAAGTTGCTGTTAGGATTAAATGAGATAATTCATGCAAAGCATTCAACCCGGTACCTAACACACACAAGTAAAAACACTTTATAAATATGGCTGTTATTTCCTCTCACGTTTTCTTGAATTCATTGGCAGTGACTCTCTATAGCAATAGAGAAATAAGAAATTATGTTGATTAAAATCCTGTTTACATTAATTTGTGTTGAGAGCTCTAGTCCTCTCAGTGTTAGCGCCCAGCAGAGAAATGGTGTGGTATTTGTATTTCCTAAGTAGATTTGATCTCTTCCTGACTTTTGACAGTAGATATACTAACCAATATTTCACGATATAATCAAAGGATGGAAATGTACTTGAAATAATGAAAGAGTAACATTTATCATAGAACAATAATTGATTGCACTATTTCATGAATTTGCTATTTGTTTCTTTCCTACTGTGGCCAGGAATTTCTGGCTGCACACATATAAAATGTATCTTGTTGAAGCTGATACCATCATGCATATATTTTTTTTTGCTAGTTTATCACTTGAGTTTTTCTGTATCCCCTTATATATTCTCCACCTCTTCCCTTGTGACAAGAGTCCATATCTCCTTCAATTTTATGCCTGCTAGAATACGGGATATTGCACTAGGCAAAAATCTCTACTCCATGGTCACTGTTAACTGTGAAAAAAAAATAAAAACAGATATGTGTCCTTGTGTTAAAAATCAGGAAACTAAGTTTCTGGATCTAATTTCACTTGAATTTGAATTCATGTGAATCCCAGATTCCATGAATATTCTATGTAAGTACAGCTGACTCCAGCCTCCCTCACCTCCAGGCTGATGGAAGAGCAAAGTGAGACCACAGATAGGAAAGCTGTTTGGAAAGCAGAGCTTTTTACCACCCAAAGATTGGCTGATGCTTTCCTGAGTCTGGTTGGGTTTCTTAGAAGCTCCTAGGGTAGGCACATCTCTGGATTTCTGTCTTTACAGTGGTTCTGTCCATCATAGAGTCTAAGCGGGCAAGAGTGAGACTCTCTGGGCAACTTCTTGTCCTGAAGTAAAAGATAGAGTGGTATACAGATGCAGTAGAGGCATAATCGATGGAAATGTATCAGAAATCAGAATGCTCTCCCTCCTCCTTACTGTTTATCTTAACCCTATTTACCCTTCAAAGTCATTCCAAGAGCACCCTCTTCTATGAAACTTCCTCTGAGAATCCAGGCTACAAGATAATTTGCACAAAGCCAGTCACAGAGCAGACTGGTTTGACTGATTGACTACTTGACTGCAAAGAATTAAATGAGTAAAGGTATAATTCTCAAGAGGTTTCTGGGGAATATGTCACTGTCTATTTCTTGCTTGAATTATCACTAATAATTTCCTGGTTACACTAAAGACAGGAAAATATTTTAAGAGCATGCAAAGCTATTTATTTTATACTTGAAAATATATTCTCATCTTGCCTGTTTAGCCCTACTTCTATTCCCAAGTGCAAAAAAAAAAAAAAAAAAAAATCAGCAAAAACTCATCTGTACAACTGTTGCCACCTATAGGTGACAAGTGTAGTGTATTAATTTTGTCATAATTCTGATGAAGCACAATCTAAGAAGGAAATGGTGATGTTTATGGAACCTACACAATACTCGTCTTCAGTAGGCTTATTGTTATTGTGGTTCTGTAATTGTTATTTCAGATGCTCACCTTAAGATAATATTGGCTAATATTTGTAAAGTGTTTTTCCAAGATAGAGGTTAAAAGCTTGATCTCTGCAGGCAGACTGCCTAGGTCCACACCCAAGGTCCACTGCCGCAGGACCTTAAACATGTCACTTCACTTCCTCGAGCCTTGATTGCCTATAGGTGGAGATACTAATGGCAGCTACCCCATTGAATTGATGTGTGTGTGAAAACAGATAATCCATGCAATGTACTTAGCAGAAAGTCTGGGCAGAACAGGCATCAATTAAATGGTAACTGTTATTACCATGAGTGGTTAGCAGAACACTATCACATCAGTTGCTGCAAACTAATGTGCACTATTTTGTTACCATTTGCCAGATAGATCATTAACACATTACTATTTGACCTCAATCCTTCCTTATATTTTAAGTCTATGTGACATTTGACTTCAAATTTTAAAAAATATCTGAGATCTGACAAGACAGGGTTGAAGCTGTTTTGGTATGCTTCTACAGATAGGGAAGTAAGCCACTACAGTGCTTTTCATCGTAGCTGGCAGGAGAAGCCCAGGCCAACAGCTGAGACTCTTCTGATGCTAGAGGATGTCTCCATTGAGAAACCACTGACCATTTAACACCAGGCTAGGCCTTTAGGAAGGCTGGGGGCCAGATAGGGGAGGTGAGGCAGGACAGTTTAAAAAAGGATAATTCATGATTCCTGGCTCAGAAACTCAAACAGTGCAAATACTGCAATTTGACATGCATGCTGGGGTTTTTGCTATTATTGTTTTGTTTTAATATGAGCCAATAATTAAAAAGCAGGGAATTCTAAATGTCAGCAAATATTGACCTAGATTTACGCCCTCACCTTTGAAATAATATCTAGACACACATATTTCTGCATAGCAGCAATATGCTAGATCTAAGTAGCTGCTGCCATTTTATTTATTTATGTATCTATTTATTGAGTCAGAGTCTTACTCTGTCGCCCAGGTTGGAGTGCAGTTGCATGCTCATGACTACTGCAGCCTTGACCTGCTAAGGCTCAGGGCTCAGGTGATCCTTCTGCCTTAGACCCCCAAGTAGCTGGGACTACAGGCATGTACCACCACACTGTTGGGTTTTTTGGGGTTTTTTTTAATTGTAGAGACCAGTTCTCGCCATGTTACCCAGGCTGATCTCGAACTCCTGGGCTCAGGCACTCCATCACCTCAGCCTCCCAAAGTGCTGGGATTATAGGTGTAAGCCACCATGCCTGGCCTGCTGCTACCCTTAGATACAGCACCTGCTTCTGAGCTGACCACAATCCTCACCACTCTCCCATAGCTTCCCAGCCTAGAGATCGAATGCCAATTGGCCCTTAGGACACTGACAACTGATGCTGTTCTTATAGTCAGGAAATATTTCTACACTCACCTTTCAGCAAAACTGTAAAAATAAAAGGAAGCCTGAGGAGATAATTTGTTTGTTTGTTTGTTTTTAACAATTGGCTCATTTTATTTCCATAACTTCCTGGGCCAGGTAGACCTTTGTTATAATTAAGTGAAGAAACCTACAACTTGAAGCATTTAGAAAACATGGTGCACTGTCCTTTAGACAGTGGGTGTTGCACTGATGGTTAACTCCCCTCAACTCCACCTTCACACACGGAATTAAACTTTTTCACCTATCTTCCCTCCAAGAGTATAAGTCCAACACCAATGGCTCTCAAATTTTAGTATATATTAGAATTACCTGGAGGGCTTATTAAATACATATTGCTGGACTCCAGGGTTTCTGATATTGTAGGCCTGGGGCGATCCAAGAACTTGCATTTCCAACAAGCTCCTGGTGATGTTGATGCTGCTGGTCTGAGGAACATACTTTGAGAATCACAGTTCTAGAATGAGAACCTGACCTTACATTTATTGAGCACCTACTACTGTGTGCCAGAGTCTTAGAATGCTTTCTTTCTTTCTTTCTTTAACATATTTTTTATTTTAAAATTGTGGGATACAGTTAAGGGTTAGATATACAAATATGCATTGTACAGGTATACTTGTTGATGAGGTGTGCCCCCCACCCCCAGACAGATATTGACTACCATTAATCCCACAAAATGCTTTATTTCTAATACTTGACTGCAATTCTGAAATAAAGACGTGTCTTATCACCATTTTACACCTGAAGAAGGATGCTGTGGGCACTCACACGGCCAGTGGAAGGGCCTGACTGAGATTGAAGCTCAGTCTGTCTGCCTCTAGGACCTCAAATATCACCTGTAGGACACAAGTCTATTCAGCTGTGT
>CAUYQG010035908.1:0-43096 GCA_963574415.1 Tarsius wallacei | reverse complement strand
GCAGCTGTAAAAAAGGAAAATGAAAAAACAGAATTCCATAACTCATTGCCATTATAAATTAAGGTATAGCATAGATCAACTTTAATTAAGAGATGTCTTACTCTAAATGAGGATGTTAAACATGTTTCTTTTTTTTTTTTTTGAGTTGGGAGTCTCACTCCGGCGATCCTTCCGCCTAGCCTTCCAAGGAGCTGGAACTACAGGCGCGCGCTACCACGCCTGGCTAATTTTTGATTTATTGTAGAGATGAGGTCTTGCCAAGTTGCCCGGGCGGGTCTCGAACCCGCGGGTTCAGGCAATCCACTCACCTCGGCCTCACAAAGCACGGGATTACAGGCTGAGCCACCGAGCCCGGCTTATTTTTATTTTTTTGAGTCTGAGTCTCACTCTGTCACCCAGGCTGGAGTGCAGTGGCACGCTCATGGCCACTGTGGCCTCGACCGCTGGGCTCAGGCGATCCTTCCACCTCAGCCTTTCGAGTAGCTAGAACTACTGGTGTGTGCCGCCACACCCAGCTAATTTTTATTGATTTTTATTGTAGAGATGAGGTTTTGCCAAGTTGCCCAGGCTGGTCTCGAACCCGTGGGCTCAGGAAATGCTCTCACCTCAGCCTCCCAAAGTGCTGGGATTATAGGCTTGAGTCACCGTGACCGGCCTGTCTTTTTTAAAAAAATTATTATTTTATTTTAAAGATGTGGGGTACAATTCAGGATTAGGTGCATAAGTGGTCATCGTACAGGTGAAGTCTGGGCCTCCCACTGGTCCTCACTTAGCCTGGAGTGGGACTAGGTATCCTTATTGACGTTACATCCCTCCCCTGTCCCCTGGCAGTGTCCTGTACTGCCAATCTTTCTCACGTAGTATTATGATAAATGTTCAGGGTCCACTTATGAGTGAGAACATGTGTTACTCTGTTCTTTGTTTCTGTGACGGATCACTGAGTATGATGGACTCTAAGTCCGTCTAAGTTGCTGCAAAGTCCATAATTTTGTCCTTCTTTATGGCTGTGTAATATTCCGTCATGTATATGTACCATATATATATATATATTTTTTATCCAGCCCACTTTCAATGGGCAGCATGCTTGGGTCCATGTTTCTTCTGTCAGTTAATTCTACACTGTCCTGTCCTGGCTCTGAAGTTTTCACAAGCATGAGTTCTTGCTTCCCTGAATAGACGATTAGCTCTCTGACCGGTGGGCACATACAAGAAAAAAAAAGCAAAAAATTCCCTCCAGTACTCACACAGCAATGCTGCATAGCCTGCCCTCTGCCAGCTCTCTTCTCTCTTTTTAAAAAATTAATTGATTTTTTAAATTATAAAGATGTGGGGTACAATTCAGGGTTAGGTAAACAAACATGGATCATGCAGGTACCCTTGTGGATGAGGTATGCCCTTCCCTCCCTAGCAATCTCCCTCAACTGCCAATCCCACCCCCGCCCCCGACAGTTTTCCACTACTGCCAATCGCTTTCTTATAGCATTATAATTGTTCAAAGTCTAGCTCTTTTCTCTTTAACAACACGTCAGCTTCCTCCACCCTCCAGTCTCAGCAGGATGGTGCCCTTGGGGGTCACTGCAGTCACTGCAACTGTTTGCTGTTTTTTGTGTTAACTCTGCTTCCTGACACCTACGTCAGTCCACGGGGTGGACAAGAGCTTGAATCTAACACACAAACGGTGTGCCACTTCACTGAGCAAAATCTACCAAAAGCCATATGCATTTTTTGCTTTATTTGTTTAATTACTTTTGTGTGTGCGGGAAGGAGCCACCAAGACTTTACAAAGACTCCATGTGATCTTCCGAGACCCATCCAGAGGAAGTGTGTCTTAATTGTGGGTGGTTCTTAGGACCGCCCAGCCTGACAGTGTTACCTCAAGCCTCCACTCTGATCATTACGGCGCTGAGGTGGTTATGACTGGAAGATGTTTACTTCTGACAATAAGTTTTTATTTTCCACAACTGAGTCTGGGAAGCCCAGGGGCAGTAACTTTATCTGAGCTCTCATCATCTTCCATTTCATTCATTCATTCTAAAGACATATATTGAATGCTGACTAAGTGCCAGGTATCCTGATAGGTGCTTTAGAAACAAACAAGAAGGAAAGAAAGAAAGACAGCGAGAGAGAGAGAGAGAGAGAGAGAGAGAGAGAGAGAGAGAGAGAGAGGGAGAGAGAGAGAGAGAGAGAGAGAGAGAGAGAGAGAGAGAAAAACAGAGAGAGAGAGAGAGAGAGAAAGAGGGAGAGAGAGAGAGAGAGAGAGAGAGAGAGAGAGAGAAACACAGAGAGAGCGAGAGAGAGAGAAAGAAGGAAGGGGAAAGGACATGGTCTCTGCCATCTGGAGATGCCGCGGAAACCACCCTCCGATCGACTGGCTATCATTGTTTCAAGCAAACGGTCAGCGGACGGTCCCAGGGTGGACTTCGGGAGCTGCTGCTGGCCTCATCCAGGCTTCCCCTGCTCATCACTCTCTTCCTTTCTCAACAACAGATGCTAGAACAAGGACAGTCTCAGCGCTCGGCTCTGCAGTTCCGCCAGCCCGTGCGGAGGACGTCCAAGAAAGTGTTCTGCCTGCCTCCACTCCCTCGGCATTTGCTGCAAGAGTTAACCCAAGCAGGGACGTTTGTGACGGTCCCAGGAAGTTCTTTCCTCTTTCCACCGAGGTCACCGGGCTGGTGCTGCTGGGTGGGTGCATGGCACTTACACATCATCCACTTCCTAGAGGAAAGCATTCCTCAAAGCAGGGCAGGACCGCGGGGAACATCTTCCAAGCCAGCACCCAGACACACACGGGAAAAGATGCCATTGGGCCCACAAGAGCTCAAGCTGCGTTGAAGAAAAATAGCTGCACTCTGTCCCAAGAGGAAAGAGTCTCATTGTCTTAACCATTGGATGGTAGGTTTAAATAGGTTTCACCTGCAGCTAAGAGGACACCCCTCTGCCTCTCTGTATGGAGGAGCCTGGAGCGAACTGGGAGGAAATGCTTTGTGTGTGCTACGTTTTGGAAGCCAAAACTGTCGCTGACCTCTTAACCCCTGGCTCGTAACTCTGCTCCAGTCTTCAAGGCAAAACATGGTCTCCTGTGGCAAGATGGCCTCCCACTGTGTTGAGCTGCCCTGTCAACCACTGCAGGCCTCCGTCAAGTCAGGAAAACAGCAGCACACAGGCGAGTGTACGCCCAAAGCCTGAGAGACACACTCCCACGGACTCCGATCTCAGCCATCAGCCCCTGGCTCTAGGAGAGACACCACTGAGTGGCGCAGGCGCTTAGGGAGTGTGCAGTTTTAACAAGAAACACTGAGGCAGAGACAGGAATTTAACCTGTAAATCTCTGCCACGGTCCCTCTGTCTTGTAGGTGTCCCTTGTTCCAACTCACTTCTGATCCCTTTTCTTGAGACCTTCTTCCTCTTGTCTCCCCTCACTCAGCTCTACGAGGGAGAACCCCCCAAAACTGGAATTGACTTATTACAAATTGTGTACTTACTCTTACGTTTAAACTTCAGTCACTGTCAAAGGACTCTGTTTGATGCAATGCTTTTTCCACTGCTCAAAACGGTTTTTGAACTCATCCATTTGGATTCCTTTCTGTGCCTCTGCTGTTTTTTATTTCCTCTCTTTCACATCAGCAAAACGTTTCCCTTTGAGGACTTTTTTCATCAGGGAAACCTAAAAAAAGTCGCTGGGGGTGAGATCGGGTGAATAGAGAGGGTGGGGCACGGGGCTCATGCCGTGTTTGGTCAAAAACTGCTGAACAAGGTGGACACAAAGGCTCGCAAATCATCCATCATGAAACGGACAAACCGTTGAAAGAAATCTCCAAAAAATAATTCACTGAAACTGAACACAGCCTCTCACAGCAACACTAGCCAATACCCTGATGCAGATGGGTTCTTAGGACACTTACCCGGTAGGAGAAACCTGTCCAAGGGGCCCGCCCTCCAGAAGGGAATTCCTTTTTTTCTGAATCCTCCGCCGTATACCAGTTACCATGATAGCTAATGCTTGTGGAATGTCGACCAAGAGTTGCTACATGTGTTAACCTATTTCACCCTCACATCAGCCCCGTGACCTAGGGGTTGCTGTTACTTCCGCGTGCCAGGTGAGGAAACCGGGGAACAGAGAGTGTACGCCTGTTGCCCAAGGTCACACAGCCAGCCCGTGAAGGGGGCTGACGTTGGAACTCAAGAAGTGAGGCTCCTGGCCAGAACCTAGATTGCCTTTCTCTTTGTGCAACTGTGCTTGAATCTCTTGTATTTTAGAACTATTCCACCCTTGGCCTTCCCTTCCCTCTAGACACCGTCCTAGCTTTCCCCCTTCTCTCAGAGTCTAGTTTCTTGAAAGTGTCGTGCGTACAGGCCCGCTTTTCCCTCTTCCCCAGTCAGCCCAGCCCCCTGGCTCCATCCCGTCTGTTCCTCTGGAACTGCTCTCGCCCATGTCGCCCATAGCTCTTCAGCTGCCAAACCCAGCAGATGTTTTCATTACATTCTGCCGAACTGTTCCCAGGCGGAAACGCTCTCCTCCCCTGCCTCCTGCGACACATTTGCTCTTGATTTCCATTTTCTTCTGCTCTCTTCTCCTCTGGCTCCACCCGGGTGTCTCTGAGGCTCCAGGTCTCTCCCTCCTGCATCCTTCCTCTTCCCAAGCTCACTGGGCGACTGCTCACACGCACATGGCTCCTCCCACTGCTGGTGCCCTGGCGAGTTCCACACATCTGTGTCTACAGCCAGAACGCACACTTGGGGTATCAGCTCTGGTCTGGTGGGCATTGCCACAAGGAGGTCCCATGAGCATCTCGATCTTAAAATGTTTAAGGACTGGTGGGCCCCCCAAAACCCACTGATTCTCCACACCCCTCGTCTTCTCGAATGGTACTTCCGGCCGTGCGGCTGTCCATCCAGCCACCTCGGAGTCATGCTACATCCGTCCCTTTCATTCACCTGTACACACAGTGGATCGTAAAGATGACCCCATCTCCTAAACTCTCTGGGGTCTGCGCCCTTCTCACCCCAACCGCCTCCTCTTTGCTCCTGATGACCTTAACGGGCCAACCGCTGCCGCCTGGCTCTCTCCCCCTGCTGCCGGCTGTAAAGGCCTTCCTGTTGGGTGGGGTGAGGCTCCTGGTCTGGCATGGTGGTCGCTCATGATCCACACTTTGCCTTGTCTACAGTTGGGCCTCCCATCCCTTCCCATCTCTCTAGCCTCTGAGGCACCCTCTGGCACCTGGGGTCCCCCTCTTTGTTGTGGGCGCTCCCCACGTCCTTCCCTTGGCACACGGCCAATTCCATTTCCTCCTCGGGGAACTCAGCCCCGACTTCCTCTTTCAGCCCCTGCCCTCAGTTGGTCTCTCTCCATCACCTGTGCCTGCGCCATTGTGTGTCCCAAGCTGTAGTGTTTGCTCGCTCCACCCCCGCGACCCGAACTCCTTGGGACGGGGGAGACTTGCCTCTCGTCTTTGCGTGCTTGGGCCTATCACTTTGCTGATATATAGTAGAAACTCAATCGATGTGCCCAACGAATTAGTGAAATTCACCCAAAGTCATGGATACCTCATGGACACATTTACTGTAGCAGAGAGAGATCTATGTATCATTTAAGTTTAAGAAGCCCAGTTAAGTCTATATGTCCTCTTGTCCAGGCTATTTTTGACTCCCCCGCCAGACTGAGCTGTTGTTTGAGATCAACGTGAAGTCTAGCTTCTTCATCAACTCACAAAGAAGACCTCAGAAAGGCCAGGTTACCTCAGATCTGCCCAGTGTCACCTTCTCAAACACACACTCAAGATCGGCCCGGGCCCTTGGGAATTCTTGGCAATGCTCACAAAGACCGGTGATATGTCTCCATGGTAAGAAACACGGCATACATTCTGAAGTCTGTGCTTCCAGTGATGGCTTGGGGTACTTTTTTTTTTTGAGTTGGAGTCTCAACCTGTTGCCCAGACTGGAGTGCAGTGGCCGCTCCCGGTCACCGCAGCCTCAACCTGCTGGGCTCCGGCAATCCTTCTGTCTCAGCCTTCCAAGGAGCTGGAACGACAGGCGTGCGCTACTATGCCCAGCCACTTTTTGATTTATTGTAGAGACGAGGTCTCGCCAAGTTGCCCGGGTGGGTCTCAAACCTGCGGGCTCAGGCAATCCACTCGCCTCGGTCTCCCAGAGTGCTGGGATTACAGGCTGAGCCACTGAGCCCGGCCGGCTCAGGGTACTTTTAAGGACTCAAATTGCTTCCTGTTTTGAAGTTAAGATGCGATTTTACATAACTGGGAGAAACATGTTTGGGGAACTCAGAGGTCTGTTTTATTAATATTCATCTGATGTCTCATTACTTTATCTTTGTTTTTAACCATCACTAGCTAGATATAGAGGAACAAAGCTATATAGAAAATTAAGGCACTTTTCCAAATAACTATGACAAACACTTCCTTCACTCACCATATTCCCAGAACGTCACCTACATTTTGACCTCCTTACTAGAGACACTTTTAGAGCACGGGCTTTGAACTTGGGTTTGTGTCCAAACTCTGTCACTTTTATTTTAAAAGCTGGCATCTCATTCTGTTGCCCAGGCCGGAGTACAGTGGCATGGTCATAATGATCATGGCTCACAGTAGCCTTGACCTCCTGGGCTCGGGTGATCCTTTCACTTCAGCATCCCGAGTAGCTGGGACTACAGGCACGTGCCACCACACCTGGCCAATTTTCTATTTATTTATTTACTTTTTGTAGAGATGAGATATCGCTATGTTGCCCAGGCTGGGCTGGTGTCAAATTCCTGGACTTAAGCCATCCGCCTGCTTTGACCTCTCAAAAGCAGCCCTCTTTGGGGTTACAGGCATGAGCCCCTGCACCTGGCCCCCTGTCAGTTTTAACTGTGTAACCTTGGAAAAGTGATTTAACACTCTGAGCCCCACATGCCTTCAATTTCTTCCCTGTAAAATGGGACGGATGTGAATACGGATATTGGAGTGAGGATTCACTAAGATAATGCGTATGAAGACAGCACAGTGTCTGGATCATAGTAGGTCACTAGGCTACACTAGCGTTAATATCATTATTAGCAGTTAGAGTGAATCTTGTTGGGGTAGAGAATGGGAACTTGGACTTGACTGCCTTCACACTTCCCTTCCTGGGTGACGTGAACAGAGACTGGCTGTCTGTGTTGTACAAGTTTTCAGTTAAGAGAGCAGCTGGCAGTGCGTTCACTCATGGGCTGCTCAGATTCAGGACAGACAGAGAACACACGATGTCTTGCCATTTTAAAAGCCATTTGGAGAAGATAAGGGATTGGCCCCAGGATGCACAGAACTTGGATAAAAACCCAAGACTTTGGGTGTTCTCTCCTCCCCGGTGCCGGGTCCTGCTAGAGTCCACAGCATCTGCCGTGTCCACTGGTCATTCTTAGGGGGTCTCTGAACAGGCATGAGAGGTTTCCAGTGAGTCAAGTCGGGAGTTGACTCAATTGCTAATGAATCAGCAGGAGAACATGGACAAGAAACATCGACTAATTCCTTGAATACCCTTCCCTTTAGAGAAGAGGCCGAGTACCTGAAACTTCTCCAGCTGACTCAGTCCATGAGTTAACGGGGCTTCCAAAAAGATTTCAGCCAATGGAATGATGGCAATGACACGAGTGTGAGGTCCACTCACGCCACCCACACACTGTGCTCTGTTCTTTTTAGCAGTAATTTGCTCTTCTGACTGACTCCTAGTTAACTCAGCAACATTCCTTTCTTTGAGGATAAGAATAAGAAACATGAAAACAAAATAAAATAAAATAAAACCTCTGGCATATTGTGTGGTGTTCCAAAGACCGTTTTATGCCTTTTTGAATCTCACAGTTCTTTGAGCCCAGTCAGCCCTTGATAAAGGGTTCTTAGTGTGGTTTGACTAAATGAAGAAAGCATTGCATTCTAGTTCAGCATTACTTAGAGCCTTTTTACAGTGAAAAGATTTATATAATTAAGCAGGTTCACTTCAGTACACAATGCCCATGTTTCTCCAACCTTAGAAAGACACCTCATTGGTTTGCAAATGCATTGGGGCTCTCTTGGAAAGCGTCCAATGTCTCTCTTTCTCTACTCTCCCATCTGCAGTGACCTGGGCTTTGAAAATGTGAGCGTGGGGCCTGGGAGCGTGCGAAGGAGACCCTCCGTGCTTGCATTTCTCCAGGGAAGGGAGGGCTATGACGACCTTGGGTCTGCGTGTGAAGCAGGGAACATGCTCCAGACAAGACAGGCTAAAGGCTTGGGAGTCATACGGAAATGTATCCTCCATGTGAACCCAGTTGTGTGAGTCACGGTTCTCCAGAGAAACAGGACGAGCAGAACATACACGGATATATGAAAAGAGATCGATCAGGGAAGTTGCCTCCATTATGGAGGCTGAGGAGTTCCATGGTAAGCCATCTACATGCTGGAGAACGGGAACGCTGGTGTTTAGTTCGGTCTGAGACTGAGAACATGGGACTGCTGAAGAATTTTTATAAGCTGGTATCCAAAAGAAGATGGATGTCCCAGCTCCGGATGAGAGAGTAAATTTCTCTTTCCTCTGCCTTTTCATTCTTTAGGATGTTAATTTTGTCTTAAGACTAACAATGAGGTTGTCAGCCTAGGCTCCGGCTAATGCCACAACCCCAGTGTTTTGAAAGTGAAAAATTCAGCTATCTTCTCATATAGACAAAACCACTCTTGTTCCACCCAAATCAGTGGACTTTGGCTTATTAAAACTCACCAATACGGCTATGGGTGTGTCTATGACATCTGAAGAATTTTTATAGGCTTCACGTTTTTATAAGCTGGTATCCAAGCGAAGATGAATGTCCCAGCTCCAGATGAGACAGTAAATTCCTCTTTCCTCTGCCTTTTCACTCCTTCCAAGCCCTTTCACGGATTGGATGGTGCCCACCTACACTGGAGGGTGGGTCTTCCTTACTCATTCACAGATTCGAATGCCAATCTCATCTGGAAACACTCACAGACATACCGGAAATAAAGCCTGATCACATGTCTAGATAGCCCTATGATCCAGTCAAGTTGACACCTAAAATCAGCCATCACACCAGCCTCTCTCCCGAGCTGCATGGGTCCACATCATAGTGGAAACTCGATCAAGTCTAGTCTGGATTTTCTTAATCCAAGCCAGTGATTTCTGATGACCTTGACAGTCCAGTTCAAAGTTCAGGCTCTGTGTCAGGGCTGCTTTCCCACCTGGAAAGTCTTCTCTGGCCTTTCTTCAGTCCTGGTTCTTGCTGGTGCTGATGAGCCCGAGGCGTCCCCCCTCTGCCGTCCCTCCAGCCCCTGCGTTGGGACCCACTGCTGGCCCTCTCTTGGCCTTCTTCTGACAAATGCACAGCCTTTTCTTGTAGGCCTCTCTTCCCCACTGAATACAGAGAAACATTCAGAACCTTTCCAGGCCTGTGGGAGCCCAGGGAAACAGGTACTGTCACTAGAAGCACCCTCACTTCTTCTTCACATTTGTGGGATCATATGCTTCAGAAAAGACAACTAAAAGCAAGTGACAAAGCCCTCTTCCCCTTCAAGATGCCCTCATCGCCAAATCTGGGTTTCTCTCTGTCCCACACACCTGCACAAACACAGCCCCACCCCCAAGTAAGCCTAGGGAGGCAGTTTGAAAAGTGAAGTCCACAGACCCTGAGGGTCCCTGTTTTCATCATAACACAGAGGTTATAAGCTTTTCACGAGTGGTCCAGAAGCAACGGTTGTGAAACTGTGGTGAGTCCAGCTGTGTTAGTCATTGTCATTTTTATACCATGTACTCACAGAACAAGAAAGAAGACGCCAATGTTACCTAAGAACGCCCCTGATGAAACAGCAAGAGAGATGAATTTTATTTAATTTTGACCCTCAAGCACACACCATTTTGATATTTTGGGCGACACAGTACACAGCACACCTAGGTCTAAAGGTTTTCTTGAGAAAAAACACTTGGTGATCATTGAAGTTGATCCACTAGTTGCCTTTTGAATTGAATACCACTTCTACCTTCTGGAAGACCATCTAACAGATGAACTGTGTTTTGTTCAGACTGGAGCATCTAGCAGACATTTTCTTGAAAATAAATAAAGCCTGTCACTTCAAACAACAACAACAACTGGCAGCGTTTGTTGCCGGTGATAAAATCCAAGTTTTCGTGCTCCTGATTCACCACTTACCAACAAATTATTTAACTTGCTAATGTCTTCCTTGGAAAGTCAGGGTGGCAACAGTGCTTACTACACAGAGTGGATACAATCACTCAAGAAGATAACATCGTAACGCGCCTTACATAGTGCCTGGTATGTGTTAAGTGCTCAATAAACCTTGGCTGCTATTACAGCTACATTGAGTTAAAAGAATCAGTATTTTTCTCACATGTAATTTAAACAAATATGTGAGCCAATTCCATCAAAAGTGTTTCTGCTGGGCCCCAAGTGGATACTTTTAAAAATCAACATAATTCTTCAACAATAAGGCAATCATGAAAAAACAACAGTGCTATGATGAACTAATGACAGGCATTGTAATATTGAGTGTTAAGAAAAACTCTTCATTTCTCCAGTTTTCCTCAGGAAAATAAACAGGAGTGTTTGCACAATGGTTAAACATGTACAGGTGGACATATACTATTGTCAAAATACCTACCAAAGCTCACTCCTTAAACACGGTTTATCACAGCACCAGTGCCAGCGTACACAAGGCCATCTGTGTCTCTGACACCCTGAGAGCGACAGCCTCTGAGTGATGCCTTGATCATTATGCCACTAACAGCACACCTCACCCGAAACCCCAGCTGTGTGTCCAAGCCGGGGCACTTCTATCAAGGCTTTGGATTTAAATGAGCAGAATGTAGGTTCTGTCATCATGTGGGCACAGGCAGGCAATGAAAAATGGAGAAGGGAAAAAGAAGTCAAAACAAATTGGCTTATAGCAAGATAATGATCAAGAGATTTTAAAAAAAAGAAAGAAAGATAAAAGGAAAGAAATGTATCAGAAAAGCTTGTGGAAAAGTGTAGAAGCCTGTGAGTGGGCCGTAATGAGGCTCTTGAAAGGATATTTTTACATTTTCCAAATAATTTTCTGTCTTTAGCAGTGACCAAGTCTGAGTGCTGGACATCAGCGCAGGGTCTTATATCTCGTGTGTGAACAATCAAAGTCCACAGAAGTGTTTTCAATCCTTTTGATCATCTGGTCCTACCTGGGAGATCCCTTCTTTGTCCTTTGAAAGGTATTTCTCTAAAACAGCTACTGAACTGCTTTCTTTGTGAACAAGGAGGCCATATTCACAGGCTATTCAAAGGGTCAACTGGGTCTTTGCGTCCCCTCTTCCTTTGGTGTGGACGGTACGCTTCCCCGAACATTTGTACACTCACGTGGCGGTCCATGTTGTGCCAGCTCCTACTGGTAACTATTACCTTGCAAACAAGCAAGGAACAGAACCAGCTCGGGGAGAAAACGCTATTGCTCGTTCCCAGTGAGAAGGGAGCATCTGATGAGGCTCCTAATTAACCTGAAAACCATCCTACGAGAAACGGCTGCGGCCGCAACGACCTGCTTATCGGCTCCAGTCCAGGAATCCCCACTGCTATTTTGGTTGTTATGGAAACCAACCTGCTTCCTAAAGCATTCATTATTCCAACAAATATTTGCTGTCCTAGTCATTAAGGCGAGCCCAAGTGAGCGATGCAGGCACAAGGGACGGAGCTGCACAGAGGAGGAAGGCCGGTGATTACAGGAGACATCCCGGGGAGCCAGAACTGAGCCCTGACCTCGGAGCATGGTTAGACAGGGGAGAAGGCCTTTCAGGTGGCAGCGCCGGCAAAGTGAGGCACGTTTGAGACACAGCAAGGATGAGGCGTGGCTGGAGTCAAAGACCGACACGGGGGTCAGTGGGAGCTGGGAGAGACACATTGGGGCCGGCAGGAGAGAGCCTTGAAGGCCGGTCTAAGGAGTCTGGAGCTTTCTGTGGATGACTTTAAATGGGAAGGGTGCTTTAGGATGTTAATTTTGTCTTAAGTCTAACAGTGAGGATGTCAGCCTAGGCTCCGGCTAATGCCACAGCCCCAATGTGGTTCTGGCGGGTTCCATGACAATGATTTGAAAGTGAAAAATTCAGCTATCTTCTCATATAGACAAAACCACTCTTGTTCCACCCAAATCAGTGGACTTTGGCTTACGAAAACTCACCAATACGGCTATGGGTGTGACTATGACATTTGAAATATTTGTATAAGCTTCAAATTGACCTGTGATAATGTGGTCCCCAAATACCATTCCGCCATCTGTCAAGGTAGTGTTTAGAATGAAGGCCTTAATTTTCAGAGTCCGGTAAACACCCTGGAAGAAGAGCAGTCATTTTCCCTTGTGTCACGGTGGCTTTGTACCATCTGCTGCCCAAATAGTAAGCTAAAATCTCTTTCACGAGGGTAGTGACTGGCCAACAAGTTGAAGCATAGGAGAGTTTGGTTAGATACAGGGAAAATCTTTTACTCAGAGCAGTGGTTCTCAGAGTACAGTCTATGGACTCGCGGAAGTCTCAAGTTCTGTCTAATTTCAAAGATTTTACATGGTGCTATTTGACCTTCTGAGGGCCCAGGACTTAGTCATAGGTGAACCAAGGTCTCTTGTTATGCCTAGAGAGATTGAAGTGACACTTGAAAATACATTTCACAATTCAACTGTGTGTGCTAAACAATGGATACATCTGAAATAATATTACTGCTAGAGACAGTAACAACAACTATAAAGTACATCGCACCATTTTTAGAAGTTCTTTTGGGCCGCATTATTAAAAACAAAGATTTCTATGTGATGATAAAGGGCTCCCGCTCCGAATTCCTAGATCTCAAGTTTAAAGTATCTCCCTTTTTCCAATTTGGCTCCTAATTTAAAAGCTGGATAGAAAGTATAAGACTGTGTAGGGTCTAGATGCCAAGAAAATTGATGATTAACATTTATGTGCAAAGGGGATTTTAGTAACCTACAGCATAACTGATTTTCCTTTGGAATTATGATGCTGAATTTCCCTTCCCTAAGGGATAGAAGGACGAGTTTTACTTTTTGAAAAGCGTGTAAAACAAGTGTGGGAAGAGTCCATCCCATCCTCAAGGTGAAGGTCAACCAGAGGTGAGCGGATGAGAAATAGAACCAAGGTGGGTCTCAGGAATTGTCACTGCCTGAAACATCTGTTCTCACTGCCTCCGCTTCCTCCCATTAACCCCTCCCCTGGCCCCATTTCTCCTTTTAGTTCTCTGCTTCAATGTCACCTCCTCAGGGAAGTCTTCTCTACAGAAATACAATCAGATAAACTTAGAATCTGGCACACTAAAGTCAGGATACTTCTTTGAAAATCTCTGAGTCAATCTCCCGCATCATCAGATGAGGACACCGAGGCCCAGAGAAGGGAAGGGGTTCGATCGAGGTCATCCAATCAGCTGATGGCAGACAGGGGACCAGGCTTAGTTCCTCATTTTGGATTCTCCCGTCTCCACCACTTAACTGTGTTGCTTGTTAACTTGAACCCAAACCACCTTTCACAGTCAGCCCTCAGATGGATGTGTACTGAATATTGGACCCATGCTGGACAGTGAACAGGACTCAGAGAGCTTCCATCTCAGATGAAGAGAATAATCAATCTAGCGCAAACCTTGAAGAGTATTCGGAAGAAAACAAAGAGCTGAAATAGGGGGCAACCTGGATCACGTGTTTGGGATCAAACTGGGCGATGACTTTAGAGAAGGTGTGGTGTTGACAATCATTCTTTTCCCACTCATTGAGGACATGTGTGGACCCCTTCATTATTTCTGAATAGAAATAGACATTTTCTGGAAAATCCACAGGTAGGTGGATTAATGTTTTGATATACTTGAATGAGTAGAGGAAAAAGTCTTAAGTTTTGGGAAGTGTGCTGACAATATTTGTGATCTTCTGTGAATTTTTAACTACTGCAAAACGAGTTCCCTCTATTTCCGTGAGGAAAACTGGAAATCCAGCTCTCACACTCATTAGCCTTGTGATTTTCAAGTGCCTTCACCTTTCTGAGTCTCAGTTTTCTCGTCTATGTAATAGACATGCAGTAGGGACAGGCCATCAACCTGTATGATTTGTGTAAGAATTAAACGCGATAACTTGGAGCACAGTAGGTGCTCGGAAAAACCACACATTCATTTCCCCCCGCAATTCACTTGAAGTGAGTTTCGCTTACTAGGGCAAAGAACAAATTAGATTGATTTTGCTGTTAGCCATATAGAATATAGCTACTGAGATGAATTTGAATATGTGGTAAGGGATGCTTAGGAAGGAGAGTGTCGGCGTTCAAACAGAAAAGGCGTGTGTTAGAGTTTAACAGATGGTATCCTCTTACCCTTATAAAGTAGTTTATTATTATAGAGCTGCACTCAGAAGTTTGTCATTCCTTTGAGCCCTATTTTTTCTAAGCTGAAAAGATACAAATCAAAAAGCAATAGAAAATGGCATAGATGAAAGAAGCAGTCTGGAAAACTTGGAGGTGCTATTTTGAACAAAAAAGAGACAAGACTTCAAAACAGGGTGAGAAATGAAAAGACTTTTTTCACCATCAAATTCTTGTTATTAGCAATTGTATTATTAGAAAATGTGAGGTTTGTTACTCACCAATCATGAAAATGATTTTATACTTTCTCAAATCTTCCACGAAACCTTTAAAACAAGAATAATTTCAGTTATTGGCAAGAAATACTGCATTGAAGTCCTGGTTTTACTCATGTTATGTACAAACCCAAATCTTGTAGTTTTATTTGATAAGAAAACTTAAAGTTGAGTAAGTGTGTTAATAGGCTACACTTGGGGGGGCACATCTCATCAACAAGGGTACCTGCACAATGAATATTTGTGCACCTAGCCCTGAATTGTACCCCACAATTTTAAAACAAATTTAAAAAAATAGGCTATGCCTAATAGGCACTGATGATCATTTCAGTCTTATTCCCAGACCCAGGTAATACAGAGAGGGCACCAAAAAAATGTGTACATTTTAAGAATGGAAAAAAAAACTGTATTAAAATTGTAATACTCGGCTGGGCATGGTGGCTCATGCCTATAATCCCAGCACTTTGGGAGGCCAAGGTGAGAGGATTGCCTGAGCCCAGGGGTTCAAGACCAGCACGGGAAACTTAGCAAGACTTCATCTCTGCTATAAATCAAAAAATTAGCTGGGCATGGTGGCACGTGCCTGTAGTTCCAGCTACTTGGAAGGCTGAGGCAGAAGGATCACCTGAGCCCTAAGGTCGAAGCTGCTGTGGCCATAAGTGTGCCACTGCACTCCAGCCTGGGCGACAGAGTGAGACTCCGACTCAAAAAAAAAATTTGTAATACGCAATATATACTGATAACAAAAGATGAATACAAGTCATGTTTGACTTCTGCAATTACGAGAGGTACTCAAAGTGGATACTTTGTCGTCCAGACACTTCTGATTATGATGAACATCTGTTACCATCTCTAAAAATGTGTATATATTTTTTTGCACCCCTGGTATTTTCATTTTAACATGCACTATCAATTTTTGGTGGCAAAACTGCAAATAGCATGAATGTGGAAGAAAGCTAATTTTAAAAATTACTTTGAAATCTTCTTAAGTATCTCAGCTTGGTATTATTTCACCTTTTAAAACACTTACTGGCCGGGCTCAGTGGCTCAGCCTGTAATCCCAGTACTTTGGGAAGCCAAGGAGAGTGGACTGCCTGAGCTAGTTTGAGACCAGCCCAGGCAACTTGGTGAGACCTCATCTCTACAATAAATAAATAATTAGCCGGGTATGGTAGCACGTGCCTATAGTTTCGGCTCCTTGGAAGGCTGAGGCGGAAGGGTCGCCAGAGCCCAGCAGGTTGACGCTGGGATGGCCGTGAGCGTGCCACTGAACTCCAACTTGGGCAACGAAGTGAGACTCTAACTCAAAAAAAAAAAAAAAAAAGCTGAGCTTTCTTTTAATAATAATAAAGAGGAGTTAAAACACAAGTGGCGTGTCCAGAAAACAATATTTGAAAACATAGTTCCTATTTACAGCAAATAATGCTAGTTTCCAGTTAAGCTAGTGATATAAAATTTCCTCTTAAAATAAATAAATTTAAATAACAACACTTTGTATTATATGTGGATGATTACTTTTGAAAGTTAGATCATCATTCTAAAAGCTTTCAACTTGTTTTTTAGGGAATTGGACGGTTCGTTTATATACACAATACTACAGTTTTACAGTTTTGCAGCAATCCACAATGAGCTGAGTGAAAGCCTCAGCTGGAGAAGGGCGGGAGGAGAGACAGAGAGAGAGAGAGAGAGAGAGAGAGACAGAGAGAGAGAAAGACAGACAGGCAACAAAAATTGGAATGAGGACACAGAGGGGCAAAAGCGCTGGAAGCAGAAGAAAGAGGTTCTCGGTCTTTGGAACCCTGCAGTTTTCACAGCAAAGTATGATTTTTTTGGTGTTGCTCTATTTAAACAAATCAAATCTCTTTACAGAGTTATCCCATGGTGCCTGGAAACATTTTATGTTTTCTAGAGCTTTCTATTAAAGGCAGATACGCTGATGTTCCAACATGTGGGACCAAGTGGTCATCTCCTGCTCTCCAGCCTGCGAGTTTACTTCTATGAAGCCAAGCAGCTTTGGATCATTTTGCAGTCTGGGAAAGCAGTGTGGCTGTTGTTGTTGTTATTATTATTTTTTGGTATGGTGGCTCCCTGCTTAAGTTTTTCAAAATAGTTATTTTAAAATTAATGACGGTACAGATATTCATACACTGTAGTTATTACAAATCACATCTATAGAGAATTTTTGATGACTTGGGAACGTGTCTCTGTTATGACATGCACCAAGGTTCTGAGATAATATTTGCATAAGTGCATGTATGCTCAGGCATGTAAAAATAGGTATATAGGCAACACACTGGAACGGAACACTCTAGAATGTTAACCATGATGATTTATAGGTCATAAGGCTCCAACTGGCTCTGATTCTCTACCTTAAAAACTTTCTCCAGTGAGTATGTATTCATTTTATAACCAGGGAAAAGGGAAACTTTATTAGGCAGTCATCCCCTACCCAGTGGAGACTGAGTTGACTGTTGGCATTTGAGTATGTGTCAACTGAGTCACAGTTATGTTTATGAGTCTCTCCCAGTGAATCACCATGTTGTTACTGGGTGATTGTGAATTTCTTATTCTGCTGTTGCCATTATCATCAAATGGCACTTTATCTATAACCTCATGCTCATGGCTCAGAGCAGAATTGGAACTGCAGTTACTTAAAAAATCACTTACTAGTATTTGCTCGTCAATACTATAAACATATTTCCATGAACCACGGCTTAACAACTTTTATTGCAGAGTAGAAATGTTAGAAAGTATTTTACCTAGGACAATCATGAACCTTATCTTTGTACAGTCTCGAATTCACATAATTTTATCTATTTTCAGTTACACATATAGCTAACTATGGTTGGATATTTTTAGTTTTTGCAAGACTTTTAATATGACAAAAATTACAAAGCGGTATAATCCTGGTGTATGTTAGGCTGGGCCCCAGTGGTACACTGCAGAATAGTAACTACTATGCAGAAAATGAGGTTTTTTTTTTTTTTGAGTCAGGGTCTCACTCTGCCACCCAGGCTGGAGTGCAATGGCATGGTCACGGCTCACCACAGCCTTGACCTCCTGGGCTCAGGCAATCTTTCCATCTCAGCTTCCTGAGTAGCTGGGATAACAGGCACACACCATCATGTTTGGCCAATTTAAAAAATTTTTTTGTAAAGATGAGGTCTTGCTATGTTGCCCAGTCTGGTCTTGAACTCCTGGGATCAAGCAATCCTCCAACCTCAGCCTTCCAATGTGTTGGGATTACAGGTGTGAACCACTGCACCTGGCCCAGAAAAGGAGTTTTGTGTTTTAATTACATTTGAAGAATATTAAATTAAAGTTAGCAGTTCTCTTTACTACAGTACTTGCAAGAGCTTTGCCATGCTATTATGTGAATCTTCCAATGGGGAATGAATGTTAAGTGTTTCCCAAACCAGAGCATCCTATTTTCACTGAGTATCTTAGGAGTCATGTTCCTGGCAGGTAGGAAAGGTCTGTCTTAGCAATGCATCCCTTATGGCTCTTTATATGGCCGGAGGGAGAGAGCGCCAAAGAGTTCCTCTCTTAGAAGTGCAGGGTAATGGAAAAAGCACATGTGGTTGGTGTTTTATTATCGCTTAGTTGATGTTTAACACGCTCAAATCTACTGAAATGACAATTCTGGTATGGTCAGTAAGGGAAACTCACCTCCCACGGTATCCTCTCCAAATACATTGAACTGGTCATCACCCTGTGAAAACAAAACAAAACAAACATTTGTATATTTGTTGCAGTACTATTCACAATAGCAAAATAATGGAACCAACCTAAGTGTCCCCCACCAATTGACTGGATAAATAAAATGTGGTATGTATATACCGTGGACTACCACATGGTCATAAAAAGATTGAAGTCATGTCTTTTGCAGCAACATGAATGGAGCTGGAGATCAACATCCTAAGTGAACTGACTCAGAAACAGAAACCAAACATTGCATGATCTCACTCATTTGTGGGTGCTAAATGGTCACAAAGGTGGAAATAACAGACTTTGGGGACACCAATAAGGAAGGAGGTAGGGAGGGGTCAGGGTTCAGAAACTACCTATGGGATATTAGGTATCACTATCTGGGGAACAGGCCACCTGAGACCCAATCCCCACCACGACACAATACGTCCATGTAACAGACATGCATGTGTACCCCTGAATCCAAAATAAAGGTAAAAAATATACATATAAACATTACAATATTAGACGCTCAAAGAATAGGAACTATGTGCTAAGTTCCTTGCTGACACGAACACATGTAAACTTTCAAACAATGCGAAGAGGAAGGCACTTCCAACAATTCTATGAGGGACAACATTTTACAGACGACCTTTTGCATTTTACATTCCCACCTATGTCTTCGTCAATACCATGTTCCCACTCTCTCAACCCCTACAGTAGCCACTTACAGTCATTTCTTTTGAGGAACACAAGAAACAACTGCTTGATATCCAGGGATACACTTGAATATCAATATATGTGTTTTAAAATTTTTTTTATTTTAAAGATGTGGGGTACAATTCAAGGTTAGATATCCAAACGTTCATTGTGCAGGTACCCTTGTTGATGAGGTGTGGCCCTCTGCCCCTCCCTGGCAGATTCCCACTACTGCCAATCCTGCCCCTGCCCTCCCCTGGCAGTTTCCAACTACTGCCAATCCCTTTCTTATAGTGCTACGATAGTTCTTCAAGGTCTACTTATGAATGAGAACATGTGATACTTGCTTGGTTCTTTGAAAATATGTATTCTTATGAGCTGCATTTGTTATACAAAGTTATTACATTTCCATTAAACATACATACATGTTCATGGTAAAATACTATTATTCAAGACACTGTTCTTCCACTTGTTTTTCATAATCAATATTTCCTGGAGAGCTTTCTGTATCAGTACAGATGTTATTGGTTGCATAGGATTTCATCGTATGGATGGCATCACAGTGGCTGTTTTTTTTTTTTTTTTTTTTGAGTTGGAGTCTCACTATTTAAACCAGGCTGGAGTGCAGTGGCCGCTCCCGGCCACCGCAGCCTTGACCTGCTGGGCTCCGGCAATCCTTCTGCCTCAGCCTTCCAAGTAGCTGGAACTACAGGCACGCGCTACCATGCCCGGCTAGTTTTTTTAAATTTATTGTAGAGATGAGGTCTCGCCAAGTTGCCCAGGTGGGTCTCGAACCCGCGGGCTCAGGCAATCCACTCACCTCGGCCTCCCAAAGTGCTGGGATTACAGCCCTTAATTTAACTAGCCCTTTATTGGTGGACCATTGAATTCTTTCCAATCTTTAAAATATGGCAAAGTGAAAAATCTGCATAAATGTCATTTCATACACATATTTCTGTGGGCTAAATTCCAAGAAGGGAAACTATGAGGTCAAAGAGTAAATGTACTGAGGGTGCCAAAAAAATGTATGCACAATTTAAGAGATGTTTGCCATAATCAGAAGTGTCTGGAAGCTGATGGTCACCACTCCGAGCACCTTTTGTAATTGCAGAAGTCAAACATGACTTGTATTCCTCTTATTGAGTATTGCCATTTTAACCCAGTGTTTCCTTTCTTAAAATGTGTATACATTTTGGGGGCACCCTCTGTTTTTATAATGTTGATAGAATTTTCCCGTAGAAGTCGCGCCATTTTTCAGGGACAGCTTCTGGCCAGGGCTTTATACTGGTCTCTTGCCTAAGATTCACTTCCATTCGGGGAATCAGTTAAAAGAGGTTGTCTGTGCATTAATGCTCCCTTGAGGTAAACTGCTCTCAAAGCACTTTGCTTAAAGACAGAGTCTTGCCACCCTTTTAGAAAATACGCCTTCAGGGCAATTTCACTGCTTGTCTTCTTAGATTTGCCTGGGGTGGTCATTCGGGGCATAGTAACCTTCATTAGCACCCTTCCAGGAAAAGAAAAAAGTCATCCATTACTACTCAGTGAGCCTCCCCACTGGTTCCCTTGTTGAAACGATTGCATTTCAGAGCTGGCAGTTCGAGGATCACCTAATCCAAACCTGCCACCTCACTCTTTCACTCCTCCATTTTACAGAGGAGAAAACCATGCTCAGAGAGGCCATGCAAGGGGCCCGCGGCCATGCCATCACGGCCTTAGTGAGGTCAGGGACCGCTTCTTTCCTCGCATTGCGCGGCTCCTTTAGATTTACAAGATCTGGCAATGACGTTTGCGAACTCGTCCTGGAAAAAGCGCTCCCTGCCTCATGGCTGAACATCACTACGGTCACCTTTCAAGTCCTCCCCTTGGGAAGCTCTGCACCGACACCAGCGCCTCGTCCACCTGCCAAAGCAATTTCGGACCTCTTTTTCTGGAATGGCCATCAGAGTTGTTGTTGTAGTCCCTTGATGTCCCAAATGTCATCGAATGTCTTCCTTTCAATACGTCCTTTATCTTCAGGTAAAGAGCAAAGTCACTGGGGGCCAGATCAGGTGAGTAGGGAGGGTGTTCTGATACAGTTATTTGTACAGTGCTGCCAACGTAAGTGCACGGTGGCAAGTTCGCGAGCGTGCCTGGCCTCACCGTATAACGATGACAGCTCTGATGGCCATTCCAGAAAAAGAATTTCAACGTTGCTTTGACGGGTGGACTAGGCACTGACATCGGTGCACAGACTCCCAAGGGGAGGACTCCAAGGTGGCCATAGTGGTGTTCAGCAATGGAGCACTTTTTCTAGGACGGTTTGCAAGCCTAACTGTCGGACCTGGTGGTCCCACTAGTGTGGGGGCCTTCCCTCCCTCCGCTTACCTCCCCCTACCGCTGCCAAGGGCTCTGGCGGTCCGGCCTCCTACCTCAAGCTGGGCTGATTCCACGATGCAAGCTGGGCCCCAGAGCCTGCTGCAGCCTCAGGCCGAAGTGAGCGTGGAGCCGGGACCGCACCCCTGCCTCTCTGCCCCCTGCCCGTCCTCTTCTCCTGAGAGCACTCCCTAACGACACACTTGCACAAGGATCCCTGTCTGAGGCTCTGCTTCTAGGGAAGCGGACCCAAGACAGAAATCTGTTGCAAGGCATGCATACCTTTACCTGAGATACAGCTGGACAGTGAGAGGCTAGTAGCGTTTGCTAGACACGGACTGTTTAACCTGAGCCTGCTTATTCCTTGTCCAACAGCTACTGAGCATGTCCAGTACTGAGAAGAAACTACTGAGTCCTCTCTCTTGATAATACTGTCAGAGTATCAGACTTCACCCACCGGGCAGGCTAAGCTGGATTAGGCCTTTCTTTTGGGAGTTTGGTCAGGGTTAATCTGAATCCACAGAACAACGCACCCCATTCTAAAACGGGCTGCCTGACCTCCATCTGCATCTTGAGTCTGACTTGTTTTCATGCCTTCTATTCCTTCAGCCCAAATGCTTAGAGAGAGCCCCAGAGTTGTTTCCACTAACTTGTCACCAGTGGACAGTTTTCCTGGGCAGACATGCAAGGTCGCTGGCGTTCAACCAGGAACATGGCGCCCTGTCATGAGATCCCAGGTTTGATGGGAGGGTGTCGTTTTCCAGTGGCTCTCAATAAGCCTCAAGGTTCCAATGGGAGCCTTTTGTTGGTAAGATCAATCTGGCAACACACACACACATACACACACACACACGAATGCCAAACACTTCTGATTTTGGTGGAAAAGGTGCTAACAGCCCCCAAAGGCATCCGATCTCGTTTCTTTTCAGTTGCTAGGTGTGTACTGCATCAAAGGCACTCATTTCAGATTGTTACTTGGACAAAGAACCAAAGGTTGCAGCCTTACTCAGGAAACATCCCACAGGTGTTTATGTCACACTCAGTGAGGCATAACATGAGGAAACTCAGCCCGTCCACCACCGTGTCCCTCTCTGGGTGCCTGATTGTGCTACAGCTTTTTGCTATTTGACGCTCTATCCAGTCAGCCCTCTGTCACCTTAAGTCTGAATTACGGAGTTAGGCCTTGTGTGTACAAGGAGACAGAGGGGACTTTGTTAAGCTAGTATTCCACTAGGTTTTTTGGGGGGGGAGCAGGGCACGAAGTGGTATACTCAATTTTGTGAACTACCAAAGAGAGATCGTAGAAATACAGGCACAGGCTTTATGTACGCATCCTTCATGACTTCACAAGTATGGGGCCTGGACGCAGCCTGGAGGGATGTGATTGATACTGGGAGGGTGGGAAACCCTGCCGTAAAACCAGGCACAAAAACCGGGCACAAAAAGACAATCCAGGCTTCTGACACCTTCTTGATGCTGCAGATGGGGTCATATGTTAGCGACTGATGGGGAGAAAGAATCCGACGGAAGGGACACTTGCCAGACCTCAATTCCCATCCAGATGGGATTAGTGGCTTCATGGGAAACTGCAGATTTGGATCACAGATCTGTCTTGGTCACCAGCCCCCATTCTCCAGTCCTCCCAGAGCCCTAGGAAGAGGGAACACGACCCGGTTCAACTTGGTTTCCTCACGTGGCTGCCTAGTCAAGGAGCTGCTTTTGCAAGGCAGGATTCTGGTGTGACAATTTGTAGGAAGGGCAGGTAATGGGTGTGTGTGTGTTCCTTTAGGACCGGAGGGTCTGTCATCGCTGCCTTAAGTTATGGTCGTCCGACCATTCCCAATTCCTTGCCTTATTGAATTTTACGTAGGAGAGTTCAAAACAGAACAACTTAGCATCACAGATGAGGTCACCAGTTCTAAAAAATCGTGTCTTTAACCTGCTTTGATTATAGCATAGTAGGTGTGCCTGATGACAGGACCAGTTTCACGTGGTGTCATCACAAGCAGATCGCATCATAAGAAGTTGATATTTTCGCTAGAAGCCCAAATGTCACCTGTGAAGGTGAGCATAAGTAAATTGCATAAGCTCACACAAACTTACTTAAGTAGCAAATCCTCACAAGTACCCCGCAACCCTACAATTAAAAAAAATAGTGTTTACAGCTCTGAAAGCCTGACATGTTCTCACTGATCCTTGCTGCAGCCCTGTGGACGGCGATGTATGCCTGAGGCTCTGAGGGCCATGGGGTGGGCAGCGCCTGCGATCCCAATGTTCCAAGAGGTGGGCTGAGCTGTGAACTCGGCTCGCTGATCCTGACCGCTGCTTGCTGTTGGAAGCGGGACCATGGGTTCAGAGACTCCTCCTGTCCTTCCTTAATAAACAGGTTTGGCTTTTAAAAATGCTTCTGGGGACCCTGAAATTAAAGTTCTCCTGGGAAGGAGGGAGAGGAAGCAGGTCATTTTTGGATGTTTTCCTAGGTCGGAATGAGCCAGTTGTGTGTTTCATAGAATAAAAATGTGTATGACTTCAAATGGACTTATGAGAAAGAGGCTTACTTGACAATAAAATGTTATTTTCTTGCCCTAAAATTCAAAAACAAATGACGCATGATTTTTTTTTTCTCGGACACAACACAGATATCAACTTCAAAATGAATATATGTATATATAGGCTGGGTGCAATGGTTCATGCTATAATCCCAGCACTTTGGGAGGCTGAGGCAGGAGGACTGCTTGAGAGCAGGAGTTTGAGACCAGCCTAGGCAACATAGTAGGAACCTGTCTCTACACACACACACACACACACACACACACACACACACACACACACAATTTAGCCAGGTGTGGTGACGCGCATGCCTGTAGTCCCAGCTACTTGGGAGGCTGACATGGAAGGATCACCCGTGTCTAGGAGGTCCAGGCTGTGGTGAGCCATGATGGTGTCACTGCACTCCAGCCTGGGTGACAGGGTGAGACTCCAACTCAAATAAATAAGTAATAAAACCAAAAAGGATTGCAAAGAGACCCCCTAGTTTCTGAGACAGTGGGACCATGTGAAGAGCAGTCTCTTCTGATTTTTTTTCTTAACTAGTACTGAGCAGATCACCCGAATTCTGGGAGACTCGTGAACCATGAAATGCTAGCCATGAGGCTCTTCCTCGACTTCTCCTTAAACGGGACTCGTGACTCCTCTCTGGTTATGAAAAGCAACACACAGCAGGGTCAGGGGGCGGGGGGAGGAATGGGAGGATGCACAAAAATGTCCTGTGGTCCTTGAAGCGTTCATTGAGAGGCAGAATCTTAATAGGACAGAATAATAATTTCAAAAGAACAACCCCAAAGAGACCACGCTATTTCACCATCTTATAACCTGAAAATGAACTTTTTGGATTTTTCTTCCTTCTGCCCATTAAAACAATAACAACAACAACAAAACAAAACCAGCAAAACATCTCATACATAAACAATTTTAAAGCAATGATTACTATCATTTAGGTGGTGTTCAGAGTGCTTTCACCGTGTGCAATCTCATCTGATCTCAGAATACTAGGAGGCAGGCAAGTCTGCTAGTTCCTGTTTTTCAGATGAGGAAACTGAGGCTCAGAAATCTTCTGCGATGTGCACAGGATGCCCCCATAGGTCAGACTTCCTGATCTCCAAGTGTGTGTCCTGTGTCCCTCTTGCTGTCCTGGATGGGGTGAGACCACACGTCTGTGTATCGAGTGCAGGGCGACAGAGTACTGTCAGCCAGGAGGGGCACTGTCGGAGATGCTCATGGTGTCACATGGATAGAAATGATGGCTCATCTGCTGAAAGAGGGCTTGCAGTGGGATCATACCAAGCAAATGATCTGGAAGTGAAATGTACACGTTTTCATGGTAAATCGTGTCCCTTGGCTCTTCAGCAGGAGGCTATTGGAAAGTAGAAACGGCTACATTGTATCAGAAAGGAGAAGGGAGCCGGGCCCTTGAGAAGTGTCGAGTGGTTACAGTTCTTTTCTAAAGCATGTTTTCATTGAAAGTAATGGGAAGTGGTATGTAATTTAGTCTGAGACAAGCCCTATTTCTCATCCACCGAAGGCAACACAATTAGAGCCCCTCTTTTTGTGGAAGTACTTGGACAATTGAGTAAACAGGGATGAGAAAAATAGAGCAGATGCTAGGCTAAGCTCTTTCCAGTTGGATTAAATTGCAGGTTCTCCGCACAAACTGCTTGAGACAAATCTAGGAAGAAGGGTGTTTTTCTTCTTTTATATATAAATTGAAGTGTTGGTATCCCTAACATGGCATTTTAAAGAAAAAACACTTCTCCCTGGTTTTCTGTAAGTTCCTGTTTTTACCATCTCAAATATACATCCCCCATGAGTGCACCTGGTCTCGTCGATTAGAAGATTATGACAGACATACTTTGACCTTGTCTTCAGATTTCTAATGCGGCACCATTGTTAAGAAGGGCTTTATTAGGTGGTGGTCTCAAGGAAGGAGGCAGTTCCCACTCTGATTTCTTTCCATTTAAAGTTAAGTTGGCCACAAAGTCACTTCTGACTAGAGTCTTATCCAAGAGAGTTATTAGACCTTGACCTCCGTGTTTTTCAATTCCTCGTGAAACTGAAAGTGGCCAAGCTGAGCTTGGGAATTACAGAGCATACTGATCTGTCTCTAGCACTTTTGGTAGGTGTCATACATATGAGAAGGGACCCAAAAAAACTGGTATTTATAAAAACTGTGCATTTATACTTACATGTCTAAATTTCAGTCACTTCGAAGTACTCTCCATTTGATGCAACACTCCTATTGAGATGCTTTTTCCCCTGCTCAAAGTGGTTTTCAAACTCATCGATTCTGATGCTTTTTAGTGTGTTGTCATGGTGGAAGAACCAGTCACCTGTTTGTCCAACTCAGGACACTTCTTCTGCAAACTGTGATGCCACCTTCTCAAAACTTCCAGATAAAAAAACTCAGGTTGACCGCTTGATCCGGAGGAACAAATTCTGAGGGTACTACAAGGGGCTCACCCTCCAAAAGATAATTCCAGTTGTGTGTGTGTGTGTGTGTGTTCCCCCTCATATATAAAGGCTCCAGAGATATAATACTCTTAGCAAAATGGAAAAGCAGGTTTATTATGAGACAAAAGCACACTCCGTGATGCGTTCATGTGTTTTTCAGGGAGAAAAAGAAGGACCTGGAGGCACCTTCCTTTGTCCGCCATCTTTCTTTATAGGAAGCAAGGTTGGGGAAAGTAGGTCGGGCGACCGGGTGGAGCACTCATGGGACTCTGACCATGCCCTCCATGCCTCTTCCTTCTGAGTCCTCCCCTGGGCATGACGTGTCCTGACGTGTTCCCTGCAGCCTGAAGCACTTCCTGTTCACCAGTCACAGACGCAATGGACAGCGTTCCGTAGGCCGTTCCCAAATCGACAGTCCAGCTCTGACCTGGCTCCTGCCACTCCCGTGTCCACGACTCCTTTTCTTGCATGTCTGTGTTCAATCCCCTGAGGCTCTGAGGGTAAGGCTGAGTGGGGAGCGAGACCAGGGTAGGCAGTAGCCACGGGACACAGAGCCAGGGAGGAACAAAAGATGACATCAGTTGGAGTTGGGCATCAAAGACGCAGGTCAAGAGAAGTGTTCATTCCCTGGAAACAACATCTAGGCCCGAGGTGTTGGGCTTTCCCCAGAGCCAGAGAAGGGCCCAGCAGGAGATGGCTGGAGACATGCAGAGCGGTGGCTACCTATAGCTGCTGTCTGCAACCTTTATGAAGTTAATGCTGTTTTTTTGTTGTTTTTGCTGAGTCAGAGTATGCTTTTGTCTCATAATAAACCTGCTTTTTTTTTTGTTGAGTCGAGCCAGGCTGGAGTACACGGGCATGCTCACGGCCACCCCAGCGTTGACCTCTTGGGCTCCAGAGATCCTTCCGCCTCAGCCTTCCAAGTAGCCGGAACTACAGGCGTGGGCTACCAGGCCCGGCCAATTTTTTGATTTATTGTAGAGAGGTGGAGGTCTCACCATTTGCCCAGGCGGGTCTCGAGCCTGCGGTCTCGGGCAATCCTCTCGCCTTGGCCTCCCAAGGTGCTGGGATGACAGGCTTGAGCCACCGTGCCCGGCCAGTTCATGCTGTTTTGCCCAAGTTGGTTCAGACAAACTCTACACAAGATAAATGAGTCAATTAATTTTCCCAGAACTTGACCTTTTGAACTTGGCCTCTGGACCGCTGCTTTTCATGTTGGCTGCTTTTCATGAATGCCTTCCCCTCTGCCTTGAACTTGTTCACATTCTGTCCCATCTTCCTCCTTCCCTCCTCCCCGAGCCTTCGCCAGTCGCTGCTCCCTCACCGAGCTGCCAGTGGATGAATCACCCATTTGGTCCAGAGCACGCATGAGCGGTAAGAACAGCACAAGAGCGATCACGTTTCTGGAGTCCTTGCTTCATGCCAGGCACGGTGCTGAGCACCTGATGATCTCATTTAACTCCATCTGTGTAGGATTTGCTTGTCCAATTATCCCCTCAAAGACAAGGCTGTTGGCTGAGTGTGGTGGCTCAAGCCTGTCATTCCAGCATTTTGGGAGGCTGAGGTGAGGGGACTGCCTGAGCCCGTGGGTTCATGACCAGCCTGGGCAACTTGGTGAGACCTCATCTCTACCACAATTCAAAAAATTAGCCAGTGAGGTAGCATGCACTTATAGTCCTGGCTACTTGGAAGGTTGAGGCAGAAGGATCGCAGGAACCCAGAGGGTCGACACTGGGTTGGCCATGAGTGTGCCACTGCACTCCAGCCTGGGCAATGGAGTAAGACTCTGACTCAAAAAAAAAAAAAAAAAGACAAGGCTGTCTTTCACCTTTTTGCACCCAATGACAAACATAGAGGTGCATGAAATAAAGATTTATAAATGAGGAATACAGTAAGAAGAGAGTTTTCCCCAAACTATGGCAAAGATAGTCATACAGAAGATACAATCAGTGGATTTCTCCAGAAGGAAGAAGGTCAGAAGTCATACAAGGAAGAAAGACCTGCATGTTTAAGGTCCATAGCTGTCCAGTCCTGGAAGGGTGATTTGGAAGAGCCCCCAGGACCAGAGGAAGAAGAACTGTTAAGCAGAGGCAGATTAACGATCTGGCAGTGAAGAGATTCTTGGGCCTTGCAGGAGATTAGATTTGATGTTGTCTAAAGACGTTTCTGATGCTGAGACTCTGTTGCTCATTCAGCAATCTACAACTATTTATTGAGTTCTGCGGTAGAGAGAATAATGTCCCCCCATCAAAGATATCCATGTCCTAATCCTTGGAACTTGTGACTATATCACCTAACACGGCAAAAAGAACTTTTCAGAGGTGACTGTGTTAAAGGATCTTGAGATGTGTAGAGCATCCTGGTGGGCCCAACCTCACAAGGGTCCTTCTATGCAAGAGGCTGGAGGGTCAGAGTCACAGAATGAGAGGTGACGACAGAAGCAGAGGTGAGGATGCTGCCGCTCATGGAGGGGGTCACAAGCCACGGAAAGCGGGTGACCTCTAGAAGCTGGAAAAGGCAAGGAACTGGGTCCCCTAGAGCCTCCAGAGGGAATGCGGTCTTGTGGACACCTTGATTTTAGCCCAGGGAAACTCATTTGGGGCTCCCGACTTCCAGAAATGTAAGAGACAGTTCCAGGTGCTAGGAATGTGACAGTGAGTCATCAGTTTTTTTTAGATTAGAAAATATAATTTATTTTGAAAGTAAATTGGGGGGTGGGGGGGAGAAGGGATTCACCTTCCCAGGGGAGAGGAGGGGGCCAAAGCTTAAGAAAACATGGCCTGGGAGTTCGGTTTTGTCCTATTGACTGTATAAGGTATGTGAGTGCCAAAATGAAGGCTTGCAAATGGTTCTTATTCATGGAAACTCCATCCAAGCAGAATCTCATCTGGAAGCCTAATAGCGAACACAGATGAGTCTGGTGCTACCTTTGGCGAAGGCAGAATGGGAGGCCCAGAGCCCTGCCAGGGCCACTCTTCTGCCTCCCTCTGCGATCTCTTTGCAGACGCTCTTAGGTGCCTGTCAACGACCTCCTCCCTCCTCTTTTCTTTCCAGGAGAGTCTGCAACCCTCTTCGGATGCTGAAGATACCAGATACATGCTTTCCCATCCTACCTTGCATCATGGGTATGGGTTTGCGATCAAATGTGGGCCGAGAGGATGTGAAAAATCAATGTTTTGGGACACTTTGGAAAAAAGATGTCTTCCTTATTAAAAAAGGGAGCGACACACGGGAGAATCAGTCTCACTCCCCCATCCTGGTTTTGCGAGGGGTTGTGTGAGAGGCCACACCTGGATCTACCACCCTGTGGTGGCTGTGAGGGGAAGCGTGGCGGAGGAGGGCAGATGGGAAGAGGGAAACAGCTCGTGCCTGGTGTGACCTTGTGTCACTGCCAGACCCGCTCTGGACCATCTACCTCCAGACTGTGGGTCAGGGAGAAACCGTTTTAAATCGCTTATGACAAGTTTAGTCGGGTTCCTTGCAGGTGGCACCAAGCTCACCGAATCCCCCCCGCCAAAGTTATCCATGTCCTAACCCTTGGAATTTGTGACTATATTAGGTTACATGGCAAAGGAACTTTGCAGATGTGGCTGTGTTAAGAAGCTCAAGATGGGCAGAGCATCCTGGCTTATCCAGGTGGGCCCAATTTCACAAGGGTCCTTTGCACAATTGCAAAATCCTTTCTTGGGTGAATAAAGGTGCAAGTACACAGCACTTTGTTTTTGATCTCTACTTAAAAGGCACTTACCATTGCTCTAATAAATGAGTCATGAAGGATTACGAATACTTGGGATCCATAACCTAAAATCAGCATGTTTTTAGAGTTTTTGGAGAACTCCCGTTCGGTATTCTCTTAAGACTCTGGCTGCGGTGCAAGCCCCAGCGATGCTCAATCTTCTGACAGAGCGCGTGTACTTGCTAAAACTGGCAACCTTACAGTTTTCAGCAAGGATGCTTTATTGCTGCTCTTCCTGCCTTTTCATTATTAATGACGATGACTTTGTCATCATTATTGTCAATTTAATTTGTCGGGGGCTGTTTACTTAATGGCATCCTGTGTGGCAATATTTCCTTTGCAGGGACAGTCTCTGAGGACAGGCTTTACGACCTGCAAGTTCTCTGGTCTAGAGATGAACCCCTTTGCTCCTCGGCTGCAGAAGACACATCCCTAACCAGCCCCCATGTGTCAGTGCAATAAAGGTCGGTGCTGTTACACAGCTATTTTTTTTTTTTTTTACGAAGATATGAACAGGTAGAGTAAGCAGGCAGTGGATACAAATAGGTGAAACTGCAGTGAATTCTGAACCCTGAACTAATGTCTCTATTGTCACATGATGTTGGTTTTAGTAACAATAATTGCACTGACGATCATCCTTGTTTAATGTGTTATCTCAGCTGCCTACCGATGGCAGTGTTATCATCCCCATTGGCATATCTGAACCTGTGTTTTAGGGGTCATGGGAAGTGCCTCAGTCGTAGAGATGAAAAGTGTTTGAGCTGGATCTTAGAATTCAGGTCTGTCCAATTCCAAAACCTGAGCACTAGCTTTTGAAAATACACCTTCTGGGCAACCCCCTCGGGTCCCCTCCCACTGTGGGAGCATTTCTGTCCTCTCAATAAGCCCTGCTTTTTAAATAAATAAATAAAATAATAAAAGATAAAATAGAAATATACCTTCTAAATGTGCCCTTAAAATAAGAAAATTCAAAATCATGGAGACAAATGACAAGGATTGGGTTACGTTTGTGTTCATGAGGTATTTTTTTTTTCTATAAATTCGAAACCATATTGGAATTACCACATAAAGACTAAACGATTTGCCAAACAAATATTTTCTATTGAAAACAGTTTTCACCCACACGTGGTGACCCTACCAAGACACTTAAATAAAACTTCCAAGTCTTCTTCCTCCATGGATTTTGTTTTCTGTTTTTTTGCACAGAGTAGGTGCTCAAGGGTGGCTGGCAATGGGTGTATCATTTATTGAACTACCAGGTACTGTGGCAGATACTTTCACAGTTATCTCATTATTCTCATTCTAACACCTTTACTGAAGGCTGTGAATATTCTGCTTTAGAGTTTTACCTCCCTAAGGAGAGGGAAAACGCATATTGATCATTAGAAAAAGCTTTGATGTTTTTTCTTTTCTGCACCACAGCACCAAAGTGTATGCGGTAGATCAATGGGAACTGCAGCCTCTGACTTAGGCCTTCCCCTGCATTCATACCTCTCACTCAGAGGTATTTCTCCCTGCCCTTGAACCTGTGTCAGTCTCGCGACTTGTTGCTCAGCCCACAGAATGAGAGAGAGGCTCCAGTGTGCTCCTTCCAAGGCTGTGTTTCAAGAACCTCACACTCTTCCACTTCCCCCCTTGGGCCCCTGCCGCTGCCACCAGCACATGAGGGTGAGAGACCCTTGTGGGGCAGAGTTTGGGTCATCCCACCTGAGGCCATTCTTGACCGGCTAGGCCCTGGCTGATCCAGCCGCTGACCACACGCCTCAGTTAGGAGTCCATCCGAGAAACAGACCCAGTTGTCTATTGTGTTTATCGCTATGTCTATATCACTATCTACGAGACTTACTGCAAGAGATCGGCGTACTGGTAGGGGCTGGTTAGGCAACTCTGAAATTTCTTTGTGTGTGTGTGTGTGTGTGTATGTTGGAGTCTCACTCTGTTGCCCAGACTGGAGTGCAGTGGCTGCTCCCGGCCACCACAGCCTCGACCTGCCGGGCTCCGGTGATCCTTCCGCCTCAGCCTTCCAAGTAGCTGGAACTACAGGCACGTGCTACCATGCCTGGCTAATTTTTTTTTTTGGATTTATTGTAGAGATGAGGTCTCGCCAAGTTGCCCAGGCAGGTCTTGAACCCGTGGGCTCAGGCAATCCACTCACCTCGGCCTCCCAAGTCACGGGATGACAGGCTGAGCCACTGAGCCCGGCAAGTCTGAAATTTCCAAGGCGGGTTGGCAGGCTGGAAACTCTTGGGCAAGAGCTGGGCAAGAGCTGACACTGCGGCCACATTCCTCTTGCTCGGGGAAACCTCACTTTTGCTCTGAAAGCCTGCGGAAGCCATTTTATCCAACAGAAGCCACCCTGTGCTAACCCCCGACTGACCAATGAGTGGCCTGCAATCAAAGTCAGCCATCAACTAATCAAAACTGCCATGTTTCAAACTCTCATTTGCATGGTGGGAACGAACATCAACCCATGAGAACTGCCATGTTTCAAACTCTCATTTGCATGGCGGGAATGAACATCAACCAGTCAGAACTGCCATGTTTCAAACTCTCATTTGCATGGCAAGAAAGAACATCAACCAATCAGAACTGCCATGCTTCCGTCTCTCATTTGCATGGTGGGACCCTAACTGAAAATAAGCCAGCTCCACCATAAAAACACCTCAACCCTTGGCTCAGCGCCGACAGCTCATCTGTTGCCACTCTGCCTTCCGCTCCCCTGCAGTGCCCTCAGTAAACCTGCCCTTCTCTGCTCTGGTCTGAGTTGGGTGAGTTCTTTCACCGCCCACATCTCCGGCCAACTGGTTGCCACCCTGACAAGGCCCACCCAGGTTATCAAGGACAATCTCCTTTACTTAAAAAGTCAGCTGGTTGTAGATGTGAATCACATCTACAAAACATCTTCACAGCAATGCCTAGGTTAGTATTTGATTAACTAGCTGGATACTCTAGCTTAACAGAGTTAAGATGACCACCATGCCGTGGGTATAGAGAGTGAGCTAAGATCAGCTGAGCCCAGCCTATCAGGGGAATGTCCCAGGCAACCTAGCATCTCAAGAGAAAGAAAGAATGGATGTTGTTTTAAGCCACTGAGCTCTAGGCAGTGACATAGCAGCCATTGACTGCATGCACGACACTTCTTTTTTTTTTTTTTTTGAGTTGGAGTCTCACTCTGTTGCCCAGACTGGAGTGCAGTGGCCGCTTCCGGCCACCGCAGCCTCGACCTTCTGGGCTCCGGCGATCCTTCCGCCTCCGCCTTCCAAGTAGCTGGAACTACAGGCGCGTGCTACCACGCCCGGCTAATTTTTTGATTTATTGTAGAGATGAGGTCTCGCTTGCCCAGGCGGGTCTCGAACCCACGGGCTCAGGCAATTCACTCACCTCAGCCTCCCAAAGGCGCAGGATTACAGGCTGAGCCACTGAGCCCGGCTAGGATAAACATCTTAACAATGTTGATTCTTCCAGTCCATGAGCATGGAATGTTTTCCCATTTGTTCGTGTCATCTTTGATTTCTTTGAGCAGTATTTTGTAGTTTTTATTGGAAAAGTCCTTCATGTCTCTGGTTAGGAAGATGCCAAGGTATTTGATTTTTTCTGTCTATTGTGAATGGGATTGTGCTTTTTATTTGGGTTTCTGTTTGCTTATTGTTGGTGTATAAAAATGTGACTGTCTTTTGCACATTGATTTTATATCCTGAGAGTTTGCCAAAGGTCTTTATCAGTGCAAGGAGGTTTTTGAAAGATTCTCTTAGTTTTTTGAGGTATAGCATCATGTCATCTACAAAGAAGGATAACTTGACTTCCTCTGTTCCTATTTGAATATACCTGATCTCCTTCTCTTGTCTAGCTAGGACTTCAAAAACTATGTTAAAAAGGAGGGGTGAAAGTGGGCATCTCGTTTTGTTCTGGTTTTCAGGGAAAATGACTCCAATGTCTGTCTGTTTAGTAGTATGCTGGCTGCTGTTTTCTCATAGATGGCTCTTGCTATTTCGAGGTATGTTCCATCTATGCCTAGATGTTCAAGGGTTTTTATCAAGAAGGGATGCTGGATTTTATCAAAAGCTTTTTCCACATTTAATGATATAATCATGTGGTTTTTGTCTTTATATCTGTTAATGTATTTAATTATGTTTATGGTCTTACATATGTTGAATGAGTCCTGCATCCCAGGGATGAAGCCTACTTGGTCATGGTAAATGATTTTTGAGATCTGTTGTTGAATCTGATTTGCTAGGATCTTGATGAGAATTTTAGCATCATTGTTAATCAAGGATATTGGCCTGTAGTTCTCTTTCTTTGTTGGATCTTTACCCGGTTTGGATATCAATGTTATATTAGCTTTGTAAAATGTTTTGGGGAGAGTTCCATCTTTTTCAGTTGCCTGGTATACTTTCAATAGATTTGGTATCAGTTCCTCCTTTTATGTTTTGTAGAATTCTGCTGGAAAGCCATCTGGTCCAGGGCTTTTTTTTTGTAGTAGTTTTCTTATGACATGGTCAATTTCCTGGATTGTTAGTGGTCTATTTAGGGTCTCAATTTCTTCTTGTTTCAACTTGGGGAGATTGTGTGATGTGAGAAAGTCCTCCATTTCCTTTAGGTTTTTAAATTTGTTTCCATATAAGTGTACATAGTAGTCTCTGATAATCTTTTGTATTTCTTTGGGGTCAGTTGTGACTTGATCTTTTGCATTTCTCATTGTGTTTGTTTGGGTTTTTTCTCTCTTTTTCTTGGTCAGTCTACCTAGGGAATCATCATTCTTGTTTATCCTTTCAAAGAACCAGCTTTTTGTTTCATTGATTTTCTTTGTATCATCTTTTTGTCTTCTGTGTCCTGAATTTGGGCTATTTTGGAGATCTGGATTCTTCTGCTGAAGTTAGGGTTCTAGTGGTCTTGCTTTTCCAGCTCCCTTAGGTGATTTGTTAGGCTGTTAACTTGCGTCCTTTCCATTTTCTTCATGTGTGTTCACAGAGGTATAAAATCCCCTCTTAGCACTGTTTTCGTGACATCTCAGAGGTTTTGGTAAGATGTTTCCTCATTTTCATTTGTTTCCAGGTATCTTTTAATCTTTGATTTGATTTCCATGTTGACCCAGGAGTTGCTTAGCATCATGCTCTTTTTTGTCCATGTCTTTGTGGGTTTTGGGGGAACTTTGTTGGTGTTGATACTTATTTTTATTCCACTGTGGCCTGAAAAGGTGCATGGCAGGATTTCATTCTTCTGAAATTTGTTTATGTTTGATTTATGGCCGCGAATGTGGTCTATCTTAGTACATTTCATGTGGTGATGAGTAGAATGTGTATTCCATGTTTGTTGGGTGGAATGTTCTGTAGGTATCAATTAATCCCATTTGGTCAAGTATCACTTTGAAGTTCCAGATCTCCTTGTTGATTTTTTGCTTTGATGATCTGTCTAGGATTGTGAGTGGGGTATTTAAGTCCCCAGCTGTGATAGTGTTAGAGTCAATATCTTTTTAAAATTTACCTAGAAGCTGCTCTTATGAAAGTTGGTGCTCCTATGTTGGGTGCATGTATGTTGAGAATGGGTATTTCTTTTTGATGGATTGAACCTTTTATCATTATGTAGTGACCTTCTGTATCTTTTTAAATTTTTGATAGCTTAAAGGGTATTTTTTCTCATATTAAAATTGTGACTCCTGCTTTCTTTTGTGTTCTGTTCACCAAAAATTGTGTTTCCCATCCTCTTACTTTAAATCTGTAAGTGTCCTTTCTGGTGAGATGAGTTCTTGGGACCAATATATTGTTGCCTCATGATATTTTATCCATTTTGCCATTCTATGAGTTTTCAGTGGTGCATTTAGTCCATCCACATTAAGGCTAATTATTGAAATGTAAGAGTTTTTCCCTGTCATGAGGTTCTTATAGTTTGTTTTGGTTGTTGTTTATTATCTTTCTTTTGATTTTGGGGATGGTTCATATGTGTTTTCAATATTTTCCCTGCATTCTTATGAAGGGCATTGTCATTCTTTTTTTTCCTTTCTTCTGTGTTTAATGCTTTCTCAAGTATTTCTTGTAGGACTGGTCTTGAGGTAGCATAAGCTCTTAGGGATTGAATGTCTGGGAAAGATTTTAATTCTCCATCTGTGATGAAGCTTAGCTTAGCTGGGTAGGTAATTATTGGTTGAAATTGTTTACCTTTGAGAATTTTGAAGATTGGTCTTCAAGTTTTCCTAGCTGGAAGTGTTTCTATAGATAAGTTTGTTGCTATTCTAATTGGTCTTCCCCTGTAGGTAGTATGACCTTTTACTCTTGCTGCCTTTAGGATGTTTTATTTTATACCTACTTTGTGTTGGTGAATTGCTACATGTCTAAGAGTTGGTTTACTCATTTGTCATCATTCAGGGGTTCTCTGAATCTCTTGTGTTTGAATGGCCACATCACTTATGAGATAAGGGAAGTTTTCTTGGATAATTTCATGGAAAGTTTGTTCTACAATGGTCTCTGTCTCTCTTTCTGCCTCAGGAATTCCAATTAATCTTAGGTTCAGCCTCTTGAAATAATGACTATCTTTTGAAGGTTTTGCACTGTCTTTTTAAGCTTCTTTCTATGTTTTTGACAGTTTGGATTAGTTCCACATTTTGCTCCTCAAGCTCTGAAATTCTTCTCCTTGGTTAATTCTGCTTTCCATGCTTATCAGTTTATTTATTTCTTTCACTGTATTCTTTATTGTTATTATCTCAGTTATTGCCCCCTTCATTCTTTCCCTCTCTTGCCTCTATTCTATGTATTTTCTCTATTAATGTCTTGATATTTGAGTTTGTGGTTTGAGACCAGTCATTCTGGGGTCTCTTCATTGTTTGCATTCCGAAGTCTGTATTCTCAGTGGCTGAACTCCCAGGGGTCTGTGTGGGACCCATTTTCTTCTTTTGGTTTTTCTTTATTTGTGTAGATTTTTCTCCTTCCTTTTTTTAACCTCTTCTTTAATTCTGTTGTTCAGGAATAGGGGTGGTAGATTTTACTCCTGTTTTCTCAATCTCCTTTTCTTCCTTATGTGGATCATCTGGCTTTGTTAAATTCTGAAACTGGACTGTGGGTGGGGGACTACTTTTTGTAATGTTGAGATTTAATTGAGGAGGAAGCTGTGATTCAGAAAGTGTCTGCAGATCCCAGTATACAATGGCAGGTGTGTGGGCCTCCTGGAACCCACTTGCCACTGCCTTACAATCTGACCATGCAGTGGGGGTATAGGTTTGCCCTCTGAAAGCAAAATGAGGTAAGAAAAAGGAAAGAAATGGAAAAAGAAAGGGTGGGAATGAGATGAAGGTGGAGAGAGAGAATATGAGGGAAAACAGACAGTCGCACCAACTAACAAATGAAAAGAGACAGAAAGAAAAGATTAAAAAAAAAAAAACTAAAACATACAGACAATCATACAAACACACAAACTGACAGATACCCCCATTGATAAACTCTCCCTGAAAAATGCCCATGCACAAACAGAAAGTTTAAAAAAAGCAATGAGAACAGAAACAAAGCAGATACAGAAACTTAATCAAAAACAGAAAGAAAGAGAGAGAGAAACTGAAACAAAAAATGAGTTAAAAAAAAAAAAGACCAACAAAAAAACCAGTCTCACTCTGAGGTGGTTTCTGTAAGCCCAACTTCCTTTCAGTGCTGGTCTCCAGCTCCTACCCTCTGCTCTCAGTGTAGCCTGATAGGGTTGCTCTCAGTGTGGGTCTACTTAGATCTGACATAACTGTGTCTGATTCAGCATGGGGGAGGGGCGTCTGCCTCTCCAAGTTTGAAGAGATTACCTCCAGTTCCCAGGTTGGAGGCTGGGTGGACCTGGGCGGGGCAATGCAGGTCTCTGCCTCATCTTGGGACAAAGAGAATGGCTCTGGCCAACATTTCCTCACCCATCACTGGTGGTGGAGCTCCTCTCCAGCTCTCCCCAACTGCTCTCTCCACAGATCATGGGCTTCAGCCGCTTTGCTGTCACAGATGATGGTGTGGGCTGGGCTCCAGGTAATGAGGGTCAGTTGAATTCAGCAGGCTTTTCTCAGGAGAGTCCCAAGAGCAGCAGGCGATTCTGTGTGTTTGGATCCCTAATCTCAGCATGGTGAGGGGTTGCAGTGACCTCCAGAGGACAGCCTTGGGTGCATGAACCCAAGTCTCCCCTCAGACATACTGTCATTCACCCATCAGCACATGTCCTCTCACGTAGAGAGTCTTTATGGATACTCACCTTTGTGGAGACTCTCACAGTTCGACTTGTCCCATCGCCATCTTGCCGGCAATTCTGAAACTTTTAAATATTAAAGTAGTTTTAGACTTATGGAAAATTTGCCAAAATAGAACAGAGAATTCCCATACACCTTCATCTAGCTTTTTTTAATGTTTCATCTTATGTAATGATAGTATAATTGTGGAAATCAGAAAATAATATTGATAAAATACTATTAACATGTCTGTGGATTATATTTAAACTCCACTATTTTTTACATGATTATCCTTTATCTCCCCTGGCATTTAGTCTATTATCCCACATTGCATAGTGGTTACCACATAGCCTTAATCTTTTCTGAGTTTGTGACAATTCTTTTGTTTTTCCTTGCCAGTCATTACTTCAACACTTTTAAAGAGTACAGGTACGTTTTGGTTTTGTTTGGTTTTGTTTGGACTGGTTTGGTAAAAATTTCCTCAATTTAGGTTTGTTTGATATTTACTTGGAATTAAATTGCAGTTATGAACCTTTTGCAAGAACTCTACAGAGGCGATACAAACTTTTTAGTGTATCTTATCCAGGATATCAATGTTAATATGCCCTATTAGTGGCCATATTCATTTTAATCATTTGGTATAAAATGTCAAATAACAAAAGCCTGGTACCTGCCAGGTTTTTGCACTGTAAAGTCACTTCTCTTTGTAAACAATACAAATATTGTGGTGAGATCATTGAGACTATGTAAATATCCTGTTTCTCATACTTGCTGTCACTAATATTAGCATCCGCTGATAATTCTTACATGCAACACTACAACTGTGGTGTTCTAATGATGATGATTTGTTGCCATCATTCATTCTACATGTATGAATTGGAATTCTACTGTAAGAAAGACCTTATTATTTCTAATTTATTTATTTTTTCATTCAATTTTTTATTTCTATCAGTATGGAGTCATGAATATTTATCATATTCTATGGGTTATAATCCAATGTTATCATTATATGTTTTGCTACTTAAATATTTACAACACTGGCCATAGGAGATCTGTCAGTTTGGCTTCCATGTTGTTTCAATAAGCCTCATTATTTTTTGAGTTTTTTCTTATTACTTGGCACCACATAATTTTCCACACTAATTTTGTATTTTCCAGCCCCATCCCTGGAATTACTAATTTCTCCAAAAAATGCTATTTTCCTTTATTGGATATGGATACTGAGAAATCAACATCTGAGTGCTAAATGTGCTCATTTTCACCTAAGCATCAATACTTTTAGGCCCTATAAGCAAACAGAGCTAGAAAATACATATATGTATACTGACATAAAAATAACCACATTTATAATCATTTTGATATGTATATGTCTGACTTTCTATTAAAAGTCATGAATTAATATGGATACCATTAATGTCAGTCTTACATACAGAGATTAGTTTAGTTTTTCCTCTGTCCTTATTTGAAAATTCTTTTTCTGATAGTGAGAAATCTAGCTTTTTTTTTTTTTTGAGTTGGAGTCTCACTCTGTTGCCCAGACTGGAGTGCAGTGGCTGTTCCCAGCCACTGCAGCCTCAACCTGCTGGGCTCTGGTGATCCTTCCGCCTCAGCCTTCCAAGTAGCTGGAACTACAGGCATGTGCTACCACACCTGGCTAATTTTTTTTTTTTTTATTTATTGTAGAGATGAGGTCTCTCCAAGTTGCCCATATGGGTCTCGAACCCACGGGCTCAGGCAATCCACTCACCTCAGCCTCCCAAAGCATGGGATTACAGGCTGAGCCACTGAGCCTGGCTGAGAAATCTAGCTCTTATTATTCACACTATATGTATGTAAACATATATATATATAATATATATACATATATTTAATTTTGATATAAACATAAAATAATTTCTGAAAAAAACATATATCTGTAATAATCACTTTTGCTGTGTAGAGTTCAATAATTGTGTATATTTATTTTTGACTTTACTGTTACAATACATTGTTTAAAAATTTCCCAAAATTATTTTTTTTATTTCTTTTCTATCCTGTTTAGCATGAATATGTTATCCATTTTAAAAAGGAAAGTTTGCTTTTTACTGTTTGTATTTAATTTTTCATTGCTCCCTCAATATGGTAAATTTTGATTATTAATTTTAGAAGAGTATATAAAACATGAACATAATTTTAATAATCAAAACAATTAAAATGATATATATAGAGTAATATCACTTTCTATTAATCCCTACTAATCTGTTCCGATTAATCCATTCTTTTTACTGTTTCCAACCTCATTAGTATCTGGTTAATATTTTCTGTATGGCCTTTTCAAACCTGAAGCAAAAACATGTATTTCTTTTTCATATCTTCATCATTATTACATCAAGGACAGCATGTAGTAGATTATCTTTAACATTTTTTTTTACTTAATAATATATTCTGGAAATCACTCCATATCACTCATTTAAAGTTTCTATTTTGAAATAACTATAGACTAAAAAAAAAGAGGGATTTAAAGACATGTACAAGGAGTTACCTTTCATTCATCACCAATATATCCCAAAGTCAACATCTTGTACAATTATAGTACAATATCAAAACCAGGAAACTTACATTGGTGCAATCCCTAGAGTTTATTCAACTATACATGCACTCATTCTTGTGTGTTTGTGTGTGCTTAAAATTGTCACATGTACAGTTTCATGTAGCCACAGCTATAAATGTACAGAGTTGTGCCATAATCATAAGATTCTGTGTACTCCCTTTACAGCCACATTCATCCATCTCCCTTCCCTAATGTTTGGCACTTACTAACCTATAATCTGGTGAGTTATTCTTTTATACAGTGTTAGACTGCATTTACTCACATTTTGTTGGGGACTTTTGCATCTAAGTTCATGAAAATATGGTCAAAAATTTTTATTTTTTATGCTGTTTATCTTACTTTGCTATTAGGATATTACTGGCCTCAAAAATGAATTAGAAGGAAGTGTTCCCTCCTTTTATATTTTATAGAAAATATTGTTTAAATTTGATATCAATTCCTTTTTAAATGTTTCATAAAATTCTCAGAAATAATTTGGACGTAAAATTTTCTTATTTGTGACATGTTCAATTATAAATTTATTTTATTTAATTATTACAAGGTTATTCAGATTTTCTCTATCATTTTAGTTGAGTTAAATTCTTTGTGGCTTTTAAGGAACTGTTCTTTTTTTTTTTTTTTTTTGAGTTGGAGTCTCACTCTGTCACCCAGACTGGAGTGCAGTGGCTGCTCCCGGCCACCACAGCTTCGACCTGCTAGGCTCCAGCGATCCTTCCGCCTCAGCCTTCCAAGTAGCTGGAACTACAGGCGTGCGCTACCACGCCTGGCTAATTTTTTGATTTATTGTAGAGATGAGGTCTTGCCAAGTTGCCCTGGTAAATCTTGAACCCGTGGGCTCAGGCAATCCACTCACCTCAGCCTCTCAAAGCACAGGATTACAGGCTGAGCCACCGAACCTGGCTTGTTCTATTTCTTTAAAATTGTCAAATTTAGTAACATGACTGTGTTTTTAATATTCCTTTTTTATCTTTTCTCCACTGTGGGATCTGTGTTGATATCAATTGTCACAGTCCTGATTTGGTGATTTGTGTTTTCTTATTTGTCCTGCATTGTGAGAGATTTCTCAATTTTATTTATCAAGCTCATCAATGCTTGAAGATCTAGTACCTTTAAAATTTTTTCATTGTTTTCCTATTTTTAATTTATTTGATATTTGTTCTTATCTTTATTATTTCCTTCTATTGAGAGATTTGGATTTATTTTGACTTTGTTTTTCTAGTTTCTTCAGAAGGAAAATTAGATTACTGATGTGACAATGTTCTTTTTATATAATGTAAACATTTACTATTATAAATTTATCTCAAGCCGCTGCCACTGCCCATGGAGGCTCTTTGCTCCCACCCTATGGAAATCTGGGCTCCCTCCCTGGCTGCACCATCTTGCCCCACCCCAAGTCACTGCTGCCCAGGGAGGCCCACGGCTCCCACCCCGTGGAGCTCTGGGCTCCATCCCTGGATGCACTGTCCCATCCTGCCCCAAGCTGCCACTACCAGGGAGGCCCTCGTTTACCAACCCGTAGACCTCCTAGCTCCCTCGCTGGCTGCACCACCTCACCCTGCCCCAAGGTTATATCACCCGGGGAGGCCCTCAGCTCCCACCCCATGGAGCTCTGGGCTACCTTGCCTACTGCACCACCCCACCCCCAGCTGCCCTACACTACACTGACCTGTAATGCCAGGCCTTCTCACACTCCATCTCCCTAACTCACCCCTGGCCACAGTGGGACCAGAGAACAGCTGGAACTCCAGGACCATGCAGAGACCTGCATTGTACTGCCTAGCTCCACTCAGCTCTGCCCAGCCTCAAACTTGGGACCTAAGAACAAAGAAAGAAAAAGAGGCCCAAGCTGCACAGTGACACACCGACCTGCAGTTCCCGACTGCCTCACACTCTGCCTTCCCCAGCTGGACCCAGCTGCAGTCAAACCAGAGATCAGCTGGAGCCCTGAGACCTGGCAGAGACCTGCATTGCCCAGCCCAGCTCCACTCAGCTCTGCCCAGCCTCCAACTTGGGATCTAAGACCTCATGTTTGTGTAGAAAATAGTACAGCATAAGGAGGTTGGTTAGCTTGTGTGTCTGTATGATTGTATATTCTAGTTTTTGATGCTGTTTGTTAGCTTGTTTTTGTTTTTTCTCTTACTCTTATCTGCCTTTGTGTCTATTTTCATTTGTTAGTTGGTACCTATGCCTATTTTCTCTTACTCTTCTCTCTCTCTACCTTCCTCTTCCCCCCTCCC